>JBBPMQ010000003.1:0-198366 GCA_038090375.1 Boletus rubroflammeus
TCCCATACCCGTGTACGAAATCCAATGTATTTACTAAGGATGGTAGTGGGAGTACCGTCGATGGAATTTCTTTGAGAGAAGCGTGACGCGACGCGACTACAATTAGTCGCGTCCTTTCGACTCCTCAGCGCTCAGCGCTCAGCCTTGACCATGACTGTCCACTCAAACGACGTCCAGCGTCTGTTCCTCCAGGCAGTCTTTTCTCGCGGAATTCTTTCTGTCAAGCACGCACAAGTCCTTTGGGAAAAATGCATAGACGCGGTCAAAGGTTGAATCGGAACCTTGACGAGGTATCCCATATGGCTGACCTCCTCCCCCCAAGCTGCCGATCCCTCGCTCGGCATACGGTTCGACGACAGCAGACAAGCATGGGACAAATTTGTCACCAATATTAACACTGCTCTCAATCCCCTTGATCTCGAATTTCGTCATTTGACGGACGAGCAAACCGGGATAGAGATGTACGCCGTGGTGCGTGACCCATCTGCATCGAACATTCTCCTTGCGCTGACCCACCGGTTGCTCTTACAAAAGGTGAACACAAAAGACGACGAGGTTTCCCAGATGGCCACAGATTACACGCCCCTCGAGATTGCTTACTTCAAGGCAGTTGTACGTTGATCCAGCTAGGACGCGAACAAGGTGACTAGAGTTGTCTGACCGGACCATGACAGGTCGAACAAATCATGCTCGCACCGCATGAGGCGTACTCTGTGTCGTCACTCGCTGCCCTCCGCGAAGTATCCTCACTCAAATCAAACATGACCAAGTCTCAGGCCGAGGCCGTCCTGGGCAGTCTCGTAGCCAGGGGATGGCTACTGAAGAGCAAGTTGAGCGACCCCCCGTATTCTATCCTTATTTCTCGGTGTTGAACCTTCCTCAGACGTGCACGCTATTCACTCTCGACGCGTGCGTTCCTCGAGCTCTTATCCTACCTCAAGTCAAATTATCCCGAAGAGTGTCTGGAATGCACCATTTGCATGGAGGTAGGGGTTCTTCTTGCCTTGTATCCACCCGACTTTCGCATCCATCGTCCTTAGATCGTCACACGTGGTGCCGGTTGCAATACTCCAAACTGTAAAACGAGGATCCATTATCATTGCTTTATAAAGCTTCGCGCCCGTCGCGCGCAGTGCCCTACCTGTGGGACGGACTGGCCACAAGATGCAAAGAACCTCGGGCCTGTAGGCGAGGCTGCTGTTAAAGATGATCAAGATGAAGGTCGGCATGCACGTAGGAAGAGCACGATGGCGAGTGACGAGGATGAGGATGAGGAAGAGGAAGAGGAAGAGATGAGGATGGACGAAGATGAGCCTGAGCCATCTCAGCCCAGGCAATCTCAGCGACGTGGCAAAAAAAAGGCCGTCGCAATGGATGTTGACGAGGACGATGAACAGGACGACGAAGATGGAAACGAAGGTCCCCGCAAGTCTCAAGCTAACGCGCGCCGTCGTTCTGCGAGGATGCGTTAACGCTGGTTGGACCCTATAGATCTTCCACCTCACCAGCACTGAATATTCTCTATGGGTTAGGTGAACATTGACCCTAATTAACAAGTACTGTAGTATTATTCGTCTATTGGCATGACTCTCCGTGCCATCGCACGGGGATCCGCAACGCAGCCCTCATCCTGCCCTGTCCCGAGCGAGGTATCCACAAACCCGAACTTCCCCTTCCCCCAGACTTGTATACGTCGTTTCTCTCTCTGGCCCTCACCAAATTGTTCATTCCATTTGCGTAAGTCCGCGAAAGAACCCAAAGATTCAGAGTTCGAGGGTGTGATCTCTTTAAGTGCTTTGGTAAAGTGTCTGAGGTGGATGGTCCGTGAATGGGCCGTGAATGGATCCGAGGCAGAAGCATCTGAGTTGTTTGTTGGGGTGTCTTGCGTAGAGGCTTCTGGTGACGATTTCCATGGCACACTGACTCCTTCTTTGACCGCATCGAGAGCAGCAGAGACACACAGGTCTTTAGGGCTCCAATGTTAGAAAGACACCTTGGCAACCCAAAACCCAAACGCACGTTTCAAATCCGATCCCGAAAAGCTTTCGGTCTGTCTAGCCAATGTCTTCACATCGACATCCAACGCTAACCTCTCGTCCCGCAACAGAATACGCAGAATGCCTGGAACACGACAACGTTAGGGTGCCTTTTGCTACAAAGCAACACCAAGCCACTCACCCTCCCTTTCTTTCTCCCCAGGCAGGTCCACCAGCAACCTTCGCGGTAATCTCCGCAATACTGCATCGTCGAGATCGAAAGGCCTGTTGGTAGCGCCGATAACCACGACTCTCTCCTCCACGCCCGATTGACTCTTCAGTCCGTCCATCTCCTGCATAAACTCGGTGATGACCCCGCGATGCGCCATGGCACCACCCGAGTCGCGAGCAGATGACCGAGCCCCGAAAAGTGCATCGATTTCATCGAGGAACACGACACAAGGGGACAGGCGGCGAGCAAGGCTAAAGACTGCTTTAACGAGTTTCTCACCTTCGCCGACGTACTGAGTTAAGCAAGGGACATCAGAAATGAGGAAGCAGCTACAAGGAAGGAGGCATACCATGTCCATAACGTCAGACGGTGAGATCATCAACATCCTACAGCCGGCCTCCTTCGCGAGAGCCCGCACTACGAGGGTCTTACCAGTTCCCGGAGGTCCAAACAGAAGACATCCAGTCATGGCATGTTCTTTCAGGATGCCCATTTGAAAAGCTGCAGGATAAAGAAGCGGGAGCGAAACCAGAGTCCTCACAGAGTCGATCGTATGCGGAGGAAGATGAACCTGTGCAAAAGTCGTCGAGAGAGTAGCTAGTCAAGTTACATCAGTGTTCATGCATGCATGCACCATTGAATCCAACGAATGCAACTTACCGGGATCGACGATGCAACCCAATAGCCGCCTTTCATGAGGATCAAGATCTTCGTCTTGCTTGATTTTTTCCACTACCTCATCTATTAATCTGCCTTCTTCGCCATCCTCAAGCTCAAGCGCATCTAATTCGTCCTCGGCGGCATCGTCAGGTTGGCTCTCGCGAGGAACACGGACACGTGCATCTTTTGACCAGGCCCGACGGAGATGGCGCGAAGTGCGTTGTGCTGCCCAGGCGCGGTGTATCGCGGACCAAGATACGGAAGTCGGTTCGAGGGTTGCGCCGAGCGCCTTGGATGTCGTGGAGGGAGACACGGCAGGGGAGATAATAGAAGAGGAGACGGCACTTCCAACCGCTCGATCTGCAATCTGACGTATGGAAGACCAAGACTCGACGCGTGTGCTCCAGTCTTCCCACATCTCGTGTTCCTCGGGGTATTGTGGGCCAGTCGACGAAGGAGCGTCGATGTCGGGTTGGTGTTCAGCATCAGCAGAGGATCCAATGATCTCCGCGTCTGCTTCGAGCTCACCGTAATTTGGTTCTGAATCCTTCGCGATTTGGTCGATCTCTGTACTAACCTCTACCCCCTCAGTCGACGTGCTGTCGGCGACGCCCTTCGCACCAGCCTCTAACACACCTCCGATACCTCCAACACCTAATCGCATAGCCAACTCGTTTACTTCCCTCCGTCGAGTCATCCTACATTTCCTTTCCGCATCTTGATCCCGTGAACTGGGAAGTATGACGGAGGCCCGGAAGCACTTTCCTGAAGCACCACCTCCTGGATTACCATCCTCAGAGTCGCCCTGCCCACTCCCGAGCATGTCCAGGAAGGGAGACGAGCCCCCTCCCAATAAAAGTATTGGCGGGCGTGGAGCATCTGAATCTGCTGAAGGGTATGGAGGAGCTGGTTGAGCAATCGTTTGAGAAGACCCGATGGCTCCACCGCTACTGAGGAGAGAATAACCTGGGGGAGATGAGGCAAAGAGTCGCGGGACGTCCTCAAGGAGCGCGGCATCCCCATTCCTTTCCCATCGTCGAAGACGCTCTCGAAGACGTTTTTCGCGCGCCCGCGTTGCATAATCATCCTCGCCCCATTCGGAAGGTTGTGAATACGTCGCGCTAATGCTGGGACTTGTGCCAGAAGTAGATGTTCCAGGACCGGAACGAGCAGTATGTCTCCGGCGGCTACTGACTGGACCCAGGCTGGGTGGTGCCTGTGCTCCAACGGACATCGAGAACGGCCCAGGGAAAGCTGACAGGGCGAATGAAGATGGCCCGACGAGTGGTGGCGTCACACCACACAAAATCGTCATTGGATACGCGACAGGGGACGAAGGACGCGTGATTGGACCTACCCTACGAGCACGTACTGCACTGAGGAGGTGGGGGTACCAAGTAGGTGCTGTAGGTGCAAGGGTGGGGAAGTCGCGGATATAGACAATGCGGGGGCGGATGCGTTGAGGCTGTGATGATTCGGAAGATGAAGGGGAGGGCATGTTAACGAGTTCATCGAAAAAGGCTTTGACTCGACTTGGAGTTGGGGATGAACGAGAAGGGGTGAAGACTGAGGAGGGACGTCCACGAGACGCGGCGACTGGGGCAAGGACGTGGAGTGTCATCTGAGAAACCCCCGCCGGAGAAAAGAAACCAGGTTCGGAGTCTTCCTCTTCTTCGGTGACGGAAGAAATGCGGCGAGAGAGAGAAGGAAGCGGGGCAGGATGGTAGTGAAGAGGGTTTCTAGGCAGCTGGACGGCATTGGCTGCTGCAGGGTAGATAGGTCAGCACATAGACGGAACGGATGGTGCTGATGACTGCACCTTTTCCGAAATGGCCCCATTCACCTGCAGCGAGGTGAACAGAATCGATCACGAGAACCTCGGCACCGGTTCTACGAGCCAACTCGCGGACGGTCTCATCGAGAATGTATTCGCCACCCTCTACGGGACAGTACAACGCAAAAGTTGGTTCTATGGGAGGACCTGCAGGAGAAGAGTACGCTGCACGATGTTGTGTCTGAGGATGGAGGGTGATGTGCAAGTTAGTGAGAGCTTCTTCGAAGAGCTCTGGTGGGGGCAACGCGCTCGGGTCTGGAGGTGAATCGGGGAGCCATAGGATATCGAGTCCAGGAGGCAGTTGGGGTCCATCGTCAATGTCCTTGGGCAAAGAGGGAGAAGGTGTGACAGACACTCTCTGTCTGCGGGGTGGTTTCTCCGGCGCAGGATCTGTGGGAGGATCTGTCTCTGGGGGGGAGTCCGAGGCGGCGAGCAGAGTCTGGTCACTGTGCTGATCGTCGATGGCTGGCTGCGACGATGCGAGTCGCTTGTGCACCCTCGACGACGGCCGGTCGGGCTGGGTGCTGCTCACGTTGGACTCCTTCGGAGACTTGTTGCATGCGAGCGTCAGTGGGTTGAGACGGGTGGTGGATCTCCTGGAAGCCTTGAGGACTGTCCTGGCGAGCTGCGATGACCTGCGCATGAAAACGAAACGTGTCGGGTCAAGATGTCACGCGACGAGCTCGCTGTGCGTGCCAGCGTCGAGCTCAGCTCAGTTGCTGTTTTTTTTTCGGACCGTCAATTTCTCACGGCCACCTCCTCTGTGACGCAGTGTCTGCGCACATCGTCTCTAGCGCTCTCGACGCAGTCCTCGACAGCGCGTTTTCATCATGGGCCGCGACAGACTTGCAGCACTCAGGGTGCGTCCCGTATCTAGGCGCCAGCACCCTCGACATGCCACTCACACCTCTCGCAGGCTCAGAGACAGACCGATGCCCAGCAGGCCCCAATCGAAATGCAGCGCGTCCCTCCGCAGCCTAGCAATGGCACCTTGAATGACTCGTATCTACTCCCGTCTCAGGATACGTCTTCCATATCTGCATTGTATGCCGAGGTGCGCTCTCTTCCACTGTTGCCACGTCCGTCGTGTAGACCTCGACCTGCAGACCACCTCTGTCGAAGCGTCCATTGTCGAGTTCAACGCAAACGTCACCGCTATTGCGGATTTGCACGCACGCTCTCTGAATGCACTGTCCGACCAGGACTCTGCAGCCAACCATTCACGACTTGCCGAACTCACAGAGTCTACTCGTGCGCTCAGCAATGCACTCTCGAAACGTATCAAGGCCTTGAAAGTCCAACCAGGAGGCGCCAGTATGCAGGACGCCGAGATTAGGAAGAACAGAGTGCGTCTACGCCATCCAAATCGCAGTGGTGTCGTTGAAACGGGAAATCAACCTAGATCACACTGGTACATGGAAAGTTTGTCGAGACACTCCAGAGATACCAGAACGTCGAGCAGCAGTATCGGCTGAGGTACAAGGATCGTGTGGAAAGGCAGTTCAAGATTGGTGATTCCCACTTTCTTGACTTGGTGGCTAGTCGCCCTAACCTGGTCCTTACATGTAGTTAAACCCGATGCAACTGCAGACGAGGTATCTGCTGTCGTGAATGACACTCAGGCTGGCAGCAATGCAATCTTCCTCGAAGCTGTAAGTGATCTATATGAATATTTACAATGACATACTGAATGGCCACCACATAGATCTCGTCTTCCAACCGCTACGGTGAATCAAGGCAAGTGTATCGCGAAGTCCAGGAGCGCCACCAAGACATCCAGCGAATTGAAGTCACCCTGGCAGAACTTGCGCAGTTATTCAACGATGTTCGCCCATCTTCTTACTCTCAACGTATACGTGCTGACCGTTCGGATTCAGATGGCCGTATTAATTTCCCAGCAAGACGAACAGATCGCCTCCGTTGAGACCAAGGCTATCGATGTCGAAGAAGATACTAGGAAGGGGTAGGTGGTTGGGTTTCGTTGTTGGACTGGTGCTAACCGCGAGAAACCAGGGTCGCCGAGGTGGATATTGCGATAAAGCACGCACGGGCCGCTCGACGGAAGCGATGGATATGTTTATTTATTACTATAATCGTGATTTTGGCTGCTGTCGGTATTGGAGTGGGGGTGTACTTTTCGCAGCACCCTTCGGGGAGCAGCTCTTCTAGTTCTTCTAGTGGGGGATGAAACTTTACTTGCCAGTGTGCTTTTTCTTTTCATTTTTTGTCTGCACATACCCCCCGTAGTGAAGTAATACATAGTACGTGTCTAATATAAATGGACCGAGCTGACGTGATGTTACTGTACTGTTTTTCATTCTGCGCAACGCGTCATTTCTACTTTTCCTACGCTCTCGCCGACGTCCCCAGCCCCAATCCCACATGCCCCAGAATTTCCCAATACAACGTCCATCTTCACCGCCACCAACGATGAGCAGACACGCCAACGGTTCAGCCCACGGCTCCCCTAGCCGCAAATCTCGCAGACAGGACTCCTTCCGACCCGTTGATGCCAAAGTTGCTGTGGATTTGGCGACCGCCCAGACTTACTCTGAAAATGTCTTTCTGTTCATCCCCAACCTCATCGGTGAGAAACTCTTCTTCATCCCCGATTGTGGCCCTGTGCAGCCAAACCACCTTGCTGAACCCATGACCCTGCCAACAGGCTACACACGAGTCATTCTCGCCGGACTCTCACTTCATTTCATGAGCTATCATCCAAAATACTGCACCCTCGCATACTGCATTTCATGCCTTCTCGATGCCGTGGATGGTCAAGCCGCCAGGGCGCTCGGGCAGACATCAAAGTTTGGTGCGGTGTTGGACATGGTGACCGATAGGTGCGCACCCCAGGTCTCTTGCTTCTTCCCGACTCGGTGGCGCTGACCACTGTTCGGAAGGTGTACCACATCATGTCTTCTCTGCTATCTTTCCTCTGCATACCCAAGTTTCGCGCTTGTTTTCCAGTTCCTTATCGCGCTCGACTTCTCAAGCCACTACATGCACATGTATAGGTAGCTATCGTGTGCCCCTAGCACATGTTAGTGTTGCTTATGCATTTCCCCTAATAGCTCCCTTGTAACGGGTTCTCGGAGCCACAAGCTCGTGAAGAGCGACGTGAGCCGTATTTTATGGTATTACTACAATGACTCGGTCCGTAATCCAATCCCTAATGTTACACTCGACTCCTAAATGATGGTGAACAGCGCACCCTATTTTTCATGTGCGCCGGCAACGAAATGTTCTTCGTCTCCCTTTATCTCATGAAATGGGTCCACACCCCTATCTCCGGGTCTCTCCCTTTCGACGTTTTCCCATCCTTCGCGTATCTGACATCCTTCACGTGGCCTCAAGTTCTGGCCCTGGTGTCTTTCCCCGTATGCTTGGCCAAGAACATTATCAACCTCGTTCAGCTTTGGAAGGCAAGCAAAATCCTCGTAGGGGTGGATTTGGCTGAGAGGGCCGCCGCACGGGAGAAGGGTCAATAAAGGGGACACTGTTGAGAATGTTCACATCTAGACGGGGAGGATTATCTGCCACTGGACGGGCGCTATGACAAGTTTGCTTGCGCAGTTTATAAATTATCACCAAGTTTATCCGACTCTTCAAATGGCCGGAAGCCGTAGTCGCACCACACCGCAAACCAACCTACAATGCCTTTGTTTGCTATTCCGTACATCTAGTGCGAGTCCTTGCAAGACGGTGTATTCACAACATTTAATCCATTGCCTGTGCTTGATTCGCGTTAACTTATAGATACATACTGCATAATGGAAATCTCTCTAGGCGATAACTTGCTCTCTAATCATCTTTTAGATAAACAGATTTACCGTTTAACCATTTCAGCGGTCTTCTCTGGCTGGCACACGAGTCCACACCTCCGTTATTTTTTTCCTGAGATGAGTATTGAGACAGTGTTCAAACTGCAGGATGGGACGTCCGTCAACAATGCAAAATGAATCGAACGATGCGACTCACTGCATGTGCAAAATTCATCCTAGTCGCCACCTCTGGGCGACACAAACCGCAAACCACTTTGATATTCGACTGACACAGCTTGTCGTATGTGACCCTGATGGGGTTCTGTCCCATCCGTCTGACTAGATTCTCGACTCTTCGCGATACGGTGACGTCGAATCGAAGAACTTGGAGGTTCCGAGGATGCATGTTATACCGCATTAGATATTTGTCATATGCCGACATTTTGCGACTATTCTTGTGTTGTCTGCTTTTCGCTTTGTAAAGATGTGAATGGCATAGCGCCTTGTCGAACCTCAACCTGCAACGGCATACTCTGCACCGGAAAATGACCGAGGGAAGGCAAGAGGGTTTCAGCCGAGGCGGGAGACCCATCTGTCCTCGGGCAAACTGTTCGAGTTCTTCTACGGCGTTCGAGCTCCATTTCCTCATTGCGCGAACTAACACACGAGAGAAATTCTTCTCCAAATCGTCGGGGCTCATGTTAGAATCGATGTTACTTTCTACCACCGAGCGCACAGCCGGCAGCGTGGCAATGTCGATCATCAGAGGTCGCACCTTCAAAGAGGTATCATCTCTAAGCTCTCGATTGATGCTGGAAACTGCAGAAGTGTATGCGTTCATGCGGGACTGGCAGTCCGATTTTTCTTTGACTATCTGCAACCAGCTAATGAGTTTGTGGCGGATCTTGGTCCATTCTAGAAGGATTGGATGACCTTGGTTTCATGCTGCGTGATGACTGACTCACCAGTAGGTGTCAAAGGCTCGAGTTTCCTTACTTCTGGTAGTTGTAACAGGTTGTGGCCATGGTGATAGTACTGGGACATGCTAAATTCTGTCCAGCCCAGTTCTTTGAGTCTGCCCTTGATGCTGACTTGAATATCAGGCATTGTGACAACCAGCAGTGGTCGAAACATACTCTGCGACCCTTTGTCTCCTCACAAGCGAGAGCTGAGCTGCCTTTTCTTTCAGTCTCCCGTATTCCCAATCTTGGCACGAGCGAGCGTGCTGGAAAGGTGAATGATTTAACGTTAGCCTAAATAAAGAGCGTCCGGGTGACCCACCCTCCGAATGGATTCCCAATAGTCACTCTGCTGAGCCAGAAATTCCTCTACAGACTCGACATTTTTCGGTCGCTTATGACTTTTGGCAACTTTCCAGTCCGACAGGGAAAAGGATTGGGCTGGTTGAACGGGCCCGAGGGAGACTGTGATGTTCATACCACTATCATGGTCCAACTTGTAGTGAGTGTGCGCTGTTGGGAGAACTACGTCACTAAGATAGCTGTTGGTTTTGTTGTATGAAATGGAAGATTGAGGTATTGTCCTGTGAATAAGCCGTCAAAACGGAGACAAATTGCTATGGTTTGTACCAACATCTTCGGAAAGCAGTTTGGACAACATCGCATCCGCAGCTCCCATTCGACAGTCTCGCAGGGACAGAAGCACCGCTATAAATCGGCGTCGAATACTTGCCACATGCATTATGGGTAGGGGGTTGACTCACGTGGCAGACTGGAACAAAAGCAAGATGTGTATATGCAGGCGCGGATATGTAGTCCGGGCAAGGAGGGAAGTCTTTGAAGTTGCTGATGGCATCCTTCCACAAGGCAGAAGATTTCCTGCGACTTAGGAGAAATGCGCGAAACCCCTTGGTAGTCCTGGAAAGATGAAGGAGATCTAGAGGCTCCAAGAAATGGAAAATCTGGCCCAAGGACGGTTGTTATTGCCCATTGAGGATGATCAATTCGCGAAACGCCCTGACCTCGATAAGCACGTCAAGTGGCATGTCAACGAGCTGCTGTTTATTATGCTTTTTTGACTTTGTGTCGCGCTTCACCCTACGTCTGGTTGACGGTGTCATGATGGCTTGGTACACGAAGGATTCCGATTAGTATGAAAGGCGAAGCGGTGTCAGTTTGATTCCCCCTATCATATTATTGGTCCCCTATCGCTTGACAGGTCGACCGAAACAAAGGGTCACTCTAAATACACACTGAAACCCAAACCGCACTAGAAACAATTATTGCTGGAACGGAAATATCGGATGGGCCCGTAGAACGGCGGCCTGCATTAGCAAATCCACAGTCCCATTAATATACATTCGTCATGTAAAGTGTCATCAAGAGCGATAAGCTATGTGGCCAGCCGCCATACTGCCTTGCTAGAAATTCGTAGTGTACCTCGCCCATCACCGAGGAATTAACGAACACTTATTCCAACGATACGGCCAAATCACGTCACGGCTTGGGTACACGGAGGGTTTTGCTGACCATCGCAGCAGCCCATAGGCCAAAAAGAATGCTAGCTGGGTGGATATCACCCCGACCACCGGATGGGCCCCATAGCGTCACGAGTCCACCTGGTACGCCAGCCTTCCCCTCTACCCAGCCTTGGCGGGCCCAATAAGACAGAATGGCAACGAGGGCTAGGGAAGACGGGATGGGAAGGCCTTCAAAGTACCGCGCTTTCCCTCCTGTGTCTTTCGGAATCAGCGCGACTGTCGCGTTGAAGCGGGCAAGTCGAGCCAGCCCACAACATATGAAGCCTGTTAGGCAAATAGTATCGAGATAAGTTCGAAGGCCAATAGCGAAGGCGAGGACAGCAGGCGCGACGCCAAATGAGATCTACGGGATCATGAGGCGAAGCTCAATCGTAGGATGATGTGTTGCCTACCAAGTCAGCCAGACTGTCCAACTCTTGTCCGAGTAAGCTAGAGGATTTTCTCCACCTCGCAACTTTTCCATCGAAGAAGTCAAACATGAGCCCCGCTAGGGGAAGGGCACACGCCCACCACAAGCACTCGTCATTGTTCGTTACCATGTACTGAGCCGAGGAAAATATCGAGAAGGAACCACAGGCACCATTCATGATCGTGACAAGGTCAGCCAACCTAAAATTTCTGCACCGGCTGGCTCAGCATGGATCGACAGAGGAGCATCAAGGTCATGCCGTACCTGACCATGGAGAAGTGACCATCAGTATCGACGTATTGTTGAAGAACGTGGTCATCGTGCTCTGTGGCATCACCGTTGGGCTTGGGTGTCCTGCTGCGAGCCATTCTGGTTACAAAAGCTTGGGCAATGGGAACAGAGAGACAGGCAGACGACACGAATTGTGGCATAGCACGCGGCCAAAAACTGACCAATATGTACTCCGAGCCGCAAGGTCAACGGGGTCCACGTTTGATCCAGTCAGGTGACTCCTGGTACCGCCTAATGAGCACTACCAAACACAAGCAACACAAAGTCTAGGATTCTACTGCCATGCCATCCTCTCGCTGCGACTGTTCGAGCTCGATACTTCGTGCGGCATACTGGTTGGGATGTATAACGCTGTCCCCGCCACCTATACCTTCTCCCTTCTTCACTCCTCGACTGGCATGTGTTATTTCAAACACGCGCGTGCAGGCGACGTGATAGTGGCTCTCCCTGACTGTCCTCATGACCTCATGTAGGTCGTTTGTGGTGAGACCCTGAGACGAATACGTTGCGAGTAGAGCAGGTTGCAGGTTTTCAGGGCTAAAGTGACGATATGGGCATCCGTGGCAATCTCCAACCCCGGGTTTATCTGTCGTAAGGATCTGTTGGCAACTGCAAGCGATATACATCGATCAGCCTGAGTAGAGGTCAAAGAAACGTATACACACACCTTTTCGCAGGATAATTTGCGCGTTTTCCTTCCAAACCGTAAGAATGTCTGATGTTATACTTGTACTCCTTGTTGAACTTGTCGTCCGTTATGTTGCTGAACGACTTCCTCCAGAATGCAATAGCTTCATCAATCGAGAGACCCAAAACCTGTGAATGGATGAGTAACGCAATGAAAGGCTCGAGCCATCGTCGTACCTTGAGGAATAGTCCATACTGCAACCTCCCAAAGTGCTTCAAATGACGATCCCTGACTAAACATTCGTGTAAATTTCGCATACACATCGGGAAGTGTTTCCTTGCGAGATCATCAATCATGTCGGCTCGGATCTCATCCCCGGTGGCGGAAGGATTCACCCATTCTGATGGAACACCTGCAAGGAATCCCTGCGATAGATTGTTCAATATAGGTACCAATCTCGTATCCTCATCCATACGGGGAAGCGTTTTGGCAGTATACTATTCAATTTCAGAAAGGATGCGA
Organism: Boletus rubroflammeus; assembly: GCA_038090375.1. Taxonomy (NCBI): domain Eukaryota; kingdom Fungi; phylum Basidiomycota; class Agaricomycetes; order Boletales; family Boletaceae; genus Boletus; species Boletus rubroflammeus. The sequence goes on from JBBPMQ010000003.1 coordinate 12,814, forward strand.
TGCGATTGTGACAAGGTAAACTCACCTCGAGTGCCATCTCCAGTTTTCTTTCAAACTCGTTGAACACGAAATTAGACAATTCTTTGCTGTCACGGTGCACGTATGCATAACCTCCGCGTAGAAAAACGCGCCTTTGGGCGACCAGGTCTGGTACTCTGGTCCAAGGAACCTGCAATGCAACGTTCAATCAACAACCTCTGTTCGCATCATTCGACGTACCTTGCGGTACTCTGGTGATCGGTCTTGGGAATGGGACGGGGCCGGTTTCCCTTCAGATGCATTCAGTTCCTTCCCGAACTGGTCCCATTCATGTTTCTCGACCTAATTGTGATGCTTCAGCGCGAACAACGACATGGGCCTCAACGAGCGACCTTGTCCCATTCAAATTGCTGTGACGCAAGAAATGCTGCACGTTCCTTGATGTCATCCGTCTCGTACCGCACCTTGAATAGCGTTGTCTCCGCTTTGACGAACCGCCTTCTCAGTTCCTCTCTAAAGAACAGCAGACGACCAGTTCACGCTCAACACCATCAAAAGAAAACACATGAACCCACGAGCGACAAAACGCAAGTCGAAGCACGAAATGACCGAGATGATCGTTTCGTCGCTGATCTTCCAATGGCGCTGTGATGGCCGTGTTGCTGTTGAGCAGAAGATACTTTTTGCATTGGGTGTCAGTCACGTTCTTCAGCTCATCCCATGACCGGTTGCGTGCAAAGGAGGACTCGACCTCTGCGAGTACGCGAAGGCGGTTGAGCGCGCATGTCTCGAATTCCTCGAGCGTGACTTCATAGAGTGGTGGCTTGTCGTAGCTGACGCAGCTCTAAGCTCGCCGTTAATATGATATAGCGGCAAGACATACAAGTTCAGCCGGGAAGGGTACTCTGGTTCGTTTGTGGTGGTTTTTAAATTGGGTGCTTTGGATCGCTTCGGACCAGGCTGCTTTCGTTCCTTGTTTTTGAACATCCTAACGTTCTAACGGTTGGTCTTCAGACTGAAAAGTGAATGATGGAAATGTTAGATAGCAAGCCATGATACGCTGTCACGGACGCGGGGCGTTACGCGTCTTGTCACGTCTCTCATCGGAAACCTTCATCGACAGAAAGCAAAGCACGACGTGTTTAGATAGCGACGACGGTGGGTTTTAAACGAAGCAAAATACAAAATACTAGACGTGGCATAACATACATAACATGAGTGTGTGACTTAAGATAATTGCAAAGGAACCAGCACGATCACACGACATCAACTGCGCGGCGGTCCAGGGGTTGCAACACGCCCGGATGGGCGGCGAACCAGCTTCTTCCGCTTTGTAGTGCCAGGTGCTGGGGAAGGGGGTCCCTCCTCAACGTCAAAAGTGACTCCGGGTCGGCGAATGCGATGAGTCCTGCGCTCTCTTCGTTTGGCTTCTTCCCTATCCCTCCATTCTGACGTCGCAACGAATGGATCGCGAACATCCGGGGGTATGATACGAGGTAAGGGTCGAGCTTGGCTGACGGTGGAGTGATCAGGGGATCCGACCACAGTATTAGTCTGTCCACGGGCATGATTAGCGGCACGTCGGTAGGAGGTAACAAAATGCTCACAGCAGTATTGCCGTCACAGACATCGAGAGACGCAGCTGATACCGTTCGGTTCCTCTTCGAGTGCATCGTCAGGAACTTAAACGGGGTGAAGCCGTGTGGGGTGGCATCCTTGTGCTCCCGTGCTACTTGCGTTGGAGGGGGTGGAACGGTGTTTGCATCGGGTACCCTGCCCTTAGTCCTGGACTGTAATCCCGCACGTATGGAGGTGGAGGCAGCAGGTGGCTGGGCAGAATTCGACTCTTTTGAAGCCGAATTCAATGTAACCCCACGAGGTACAGGCAACGTGGTAGAAGCAGTAACAGAGGCATCAGGATGAACCTTCCCTTGGTCAAGAGACGCTCTAGTGACCGCAGAAACAACTGGGGGATCAGCCGCTTTCGACGAGAGTATTCTCGTCCTGAAAAGGCCAAACGACCCTGAAGGTTTCTTCTTGTCGTCTTTTGAGTCTGTGGATGACTGCCGTGCCCGGATCGGAACAGCGATGGACTGTAGCACACCGTTTGAAGTGTCTGGGTTCAGCATGGGAGACGGCGCGATGGATGATGGTGTTTTAAGTATATCAGAGTCATTCATGCGATCGAGAGGTGGCAGCCGCGCCGATCGAACTGGAGCAGGGGTAAACACGTGCCCAGATACTGAGGCCCGTGCTGACTGGGACTCGGGGGCAGATGGGCGAGACGGGAAAGGTTGTGTCGAAACTGTGGTAGAAGCGATAGGCTGTGAATATTTGCGAGGTGAAGGCGGTTTTTGGACCGCCGAAGATGATGGTGTAATGGGCAAGGATACAACTCGATGATGGGTCGACGGTTGGGCTGGAGTTACATGTGTCTGTTGAGTCATTGCAGAGGATGTGCTTGGGCGAGCGGAGGTAGGGTATATATGCGACGAAAGGGGAAGATTGCGAGTGGCGAAAGGCATAACATCACGAGGTCGGGTGGAATCTACGATGGGTTGTTCCTGATGGGCATTCTTGACAGCAGTTGTCGACATTACGGTCGTGGATATGGTATCTAGAGAAGGTATTGACAAAGCTCCTGGACGAGTCGGCTGTGGCCTCAATGGGTCGGGAGCAGATGATGGTTGGATACTGGTCGATGGAGCAGATATGTGTAGTCCCAATGCACCGACGGGCGGGCCAGAGCCGATCGTTGTCGTGTGTGCAGCAACCTTGGTCATAGAAGCGGTGGCGGAGGCGCTGGGAAGGGGAGCAGTAGTGGTCGACGTATTCACGAGCCTGGAAGCCGAAGGGCCATGCACACTAGCACCATTCACTGGTTGGTGTTGACCAGCAGTGGTACTAACAGGGTTGTAAGTTGTCTGTGCTGGCGCAGCGGTGGACTTGTTGATATTCCCAGCGGTGCCAGTATTAGTTTCCGCAGACGTCGAAAGCTTACTTGCCTGCAACATTTCCGCAGCACGCTGATAAGTACGAGACGGTACAGCATGGGACGTAGTACGTTGGGCGGGTGCTGCCTGGGTAAACGGGACAAATGTGGGCTGAGTAGGAGGTGCAGAAGATGGCATGCGGGTGGGCGTCGGTGCAGCGGCAGAGGTTGGCGGAGGCATGGGCGGAGCAACGGGCACAGCGCTGGGCTCGGTACCACGATGCGGAGGTGGGTCTTTGTTTCTTGACTGGGGTGAAGATTTATGACCATGTTGGTCTACTACCGCAAACTTAGAAGTCGAGTTCGCGTTGGCAACGGTGGTGTGCTGTAATGGTTGCACAGGTCTCAAAGCCGGGACTGAAGGGTTTATCGTCGGCATACTCGTGGAGATCGGTTTGCTTAACACGGGCGAATCCTCTGATTTATGACGAGGTTGGTCTCCTACAGCAGACTTAAGAGTCGAGTTCGCGTTGGCAACAGTGGTGTGCTGTGATGATTGCACAGGTCTCGATATCGAGACTGAAGGCGTTATCGTCGGCACACTCGTGGGGACCGCTCTGCTGGACACGGGCGAATCCTCTGGGACATCCTCAATTGAGACTTTCGGTCGCGACCTTGCAGGAGGAGCCGAAGACTGCGACGGAAGAACGGGAATAGACCCCATTATTCCTTGATGAGCTACCTGCACGTCGTCGGACTGACCAACACCCGGCTTTGGAGACCTCGCATCAGCATGAGATACGGATGTAGACTCATGCGATATTGGCGTCGGGACTGTATTGCTATCCAGTTTGCTAGGTTGCCAGGGCTGTGTGGTGCGTGGAGGTGGCGCAGATGAAAATTGGGGTGGGGCTGATGATTGTGAGGGCATATGGAACATTTCACTCTGCACCTCGGGGAAGGAATTAACATAGCTTTGGGGATGCCCGTCGCTCTGCGAACGTGTCGGAATGATCTCACTTGACCGTGTCTCAATAGGTGGTGGAGGGGAATCCTCAAGACCCCTTGGAGGGGGGATTGGAAGAGGTGGAGGTGAAAATTGGCCATTATCTTCAGGGACTGGAAGAGATGGCGGTCGGTACGATTGAAACAACGACGGTGCATGCACTGCTGGCGCTAGCTGCGGCTGATGAGGTGTCGACGATGCATTTCGAACTGCAGGTTGCGGGGACTGAGATTGTTGGTCTTGTGAACTGGATGTCGTCCTCGAGGCCCGAGTCGGCGGAGGAAGGGGAGGTGCAAGCAAAGCATAATCAACACGGCCATGTGGTAAGTCACGAGCTATGGTGACTGGAGTTGCCCCAACGACAGCAATCTGCGGTGGTCCTGCAAGGTGCGGCAGTGAATTCTGTCTCGATACGTGCTCCGGAGTGGGTGCCTGTACAGCAAGATAGAAGATGAGAGATGAAATGAGTATCCAGAGTTCGTGAATATTACCTCTTTGGTAGACCGAGACCCAGGTGAACTACCCGCCAGCGTACCTCGTGGTGTACCAAAGGAAGAATCTCTCGCCTTCATACCAGGAGAGTTCCGTTGAGACGACGTTGCTGGAGTCGTCGCCTGGCTCGCCTTCATCATCGACGAAGATGCACGAGGGAACGAACCATCGTCTTGCGAGAGCACTTGACGAAGTTGTGCATGAGGTGTCTCCGAGTTAAAGTGATGGTCTCCTAAATACTTGTCCTCTCGAGATATCTTGGCCCTTTTGGCAGTAGCTGGAGTTTGAACCACCCAGGATGCTCGGACTGTGGTGCTGTCAGATGTCTGCCGGAGCCCTGGACGGTTGTCAAATGTCGGTTGTCGGTCTGCTGACTGCTGATGAGCATACGGAACATCCGTGTGTATGCCGTCTCGGGTAGAAGGTCGAGAGGATGCAGTGAGCATCTGAGGAACGATAATCGGGGTGGGATGAACACTAGGAGCAGCAGATGGTGCTTGTTGTATGGATGTGGAATGACTGGTGGACACGCCATGAAGTTGTGCGGTTTTGGGACTCGGTTGAGCAGACGACAGCGAGCCATGAGTGTGTCCAGCCTTTGGTGGACTACCATTATTGGGATGGACGGGTGATGGGGGGACGAAGTGCTGGTTTGGAACAGAGGATATAGTTGGGACATACTGTGCGACGGATGGTGGGCGGGTAGGGGGCTCATTCGTTTGCGGCCCTTGGGAAACAGAACGTAGAGGGCGTGGGCCAATAACTGGAGGAGGAACAGCGTTATTGGCGGAGGTCCTATGCGCAGAACGAGATGGTGGTCGGCTATGCGGATACGATAAATTTGGGTTATCCACCGCTGTTTCTGGGTTCCCACGAGCGTAGGAGGCCTTAGAGATTGGGGTGGGCAACGCTTGACTTGACTCGTGGATCGACATGCGTTGACCAGGAGGTAGGTCGCCCCCACGAGGCTCAGTACGTGAATGTTCCACGACAAATGGACGACCGGACTGAGGGCGAGTCTCAGAAGCCTGCGATCGAGTATAACTAGAGGACTTGACAATTGATGCGGAAGTTGACTGAGGAGGGTGGATGACGATTTCCTGTGGAGCATCTGAATGTAAAATTGCCGATGACTTAAAATGCGCGTCGTGCAGATCAGGAGGACCCTGGCCCGCGTGAATACTGACAATTTGTGGTCCAGTTGAAGCCCTAGTCTCAGTGGGTAAAGCGGATGCGTTGAATCCTGGTGTCACGAGAGGAATGTCGACGTTGATCGGTGCTAAAGGCTGGCGAGTGTCTTGGTGCACTCCGTACTTGCCCTGTATTTGATGTGAGTTGCACAATGACGGGTCTCGGACACAACGAGGACCTTACCTCTGCCCTCTTCACGTCATCTCGTGGGCCCATCGGCACATCGTGAATGCCTCTGTCCTTCGTGGAACTGGATGTATGCACGTCGCTTCTTTGCACAGCAGGACCCGAAGGTGTGCGTTCCATACGATGCTGAGTTCGGATATTAGGACGAGCACCGTGATCAGACGATCTGATATGAACTACCTTGCCAGTGGCCCGTTCGGTATCACTGCCAGATTGAGCCCCTTGGGCAGTTAATTGGCGTCCCTCTCGATGCGAGCGTTGTGACTTGGCTTTTGGTGGAAGGTAAACAGGCATTACGCGAGGGGCAGGCGGGGGTTCACCTGTCCGGTGCACCTCTGGCTGTGGCACACTGGTGGACTGAGAGGGCATGGTAGTGATCGGATTCTGCGTGTTTTCAGGCTGGTGTCGACGACCCTATTGACGTGTAGGATGAGATATGAGATAATATAAACTGTGCCCAAAACCCACAGTAGAAGCCGTCCCTTCCTCTGTCCGATGCCTTCTATGACCATTGCTTGACTCGCGGACGGAAGTGGAGTAGCCTTCTCTCCCGGAAAGCGACGCCTTGGACGCATTTCTTTGCTCAGGATACAACCCTCCCTCCGTATCGGAATCCTTGCGCCTATCGTGATGCTTGCTCCTGCTCGATTCTTGATACCGGACTTCTGTGGTACGCTCACGTTCTCGTTCACGAGGCCGTTCAGCCCTCGCTCTATCCTTGTATCTGTTTTCAAGCTCGGCGGTAGATTTCTCTCTCTCTCTCTCCTTCTCTCTCTCCTTCTCCTTCTCCTTCTCCTTCTCCTTCTCCCGCTCTTGGTCCCTGTAGGGATCTTTGTGGCGCCGCGAAGTGGACATCTCCTTCGGGGGATTCCAGAATGCTTGGTTTGTTGGGGCTGAGGGAGGAGGCTGTGTTGAAGAGTGAACGGGACGAGAAGGATGTTTCGAAGCCCTTGCCATCTCTTCGCCACTGGATAGCTGGTCGTAGGCGGATTGGTGTGTTGGAGGAGCAGGTCGTCTTGAGGGTCTTGGATCGGGTGGGTCTGGATGGGGTCTGCGAGACGAGCTAGCTGCTGGGTACGCGGGGGTTGTATGTGAGGGATGATACGACGAGGGTTGTGGGTAGTGATAAGCGGATGAGGAGGACTGCGCGGAAGGGCGTGTCGCGTGTTGATAGGCTTTGCTTGTTGAGGGAACCTGTGCAGAGGAGTGATGATAGGAGGAATAAGGCGCTGCCGAGGGATAGGGAGGATCCTGACGATGGGACCGAGAAGACTGTTGTCTCGGATCATTGTATCGGGTATCGTTGGATGGATAAGACCTTGGGTCATATGACTGGGCTGGCAAAGTAGCGGAGCGGTTTCGGCGGCGGTCAGAATCATGGTCGAGAGGATACTTGTCGGTGGGGAGCCATGGCTTGAAAGGATCGGCTGCTGAGCGGTCGTCACGCCGGCGAGTATTATGACTATTCATGCAAAGGAGCAAAATACAAAACGAAACGAACTATAGTAAAAAAGGCGGTAATGGAGATGGAGGAAAGGAAGGAAGGAAATGGGAAGAGGAGAGATGCCGGGCTGTCGACATGAGGCCCAACTGGGACTGGCTCGGCGCTATGAAGGTACCTGCCACTTACGTTCTCGAGGGGACCGTTCCTAATTACTATATCCTCGCAGCTGGCTCAGTGGGAAAAACACACTGATCCCATCTATCAATGATACTGCTGAGGGCGGCAGACCTGAACGAGCCGAATACAGCATCGAACGACCCGTACTGGCAGCGCCCAATGATTGTCGACCTGCATTACACTTCGGCTCGGGCATCAACAACGTGTCCGCCCCTTTCTTGTCAGCACGCGTTGACCCGCAGTCCGCGGTAAGGCTCACGTTCACGAGAAAGAACTTGTTGTTATAGATGCACAGTGTACGCGACATGTCTGCCAAACACAACTCCATGGCGCTACGGAAGCAGCGCGCCATACATACAAGAGCGCAACGGGCGGTGTCGAAGAAGCTGGCATGACCCCAATACGGGGCCGAACCGGGCTCGACCTAGTCTTACACGATTTTGACTCACTACCGACAGTAGACAGCGGAGAGGCTGGTGGTGACGCGTGGGCACCCTGTCGAGACAATTTAAGGATCGTGTGGTGGAAAAGAAGGAGGGTGTACTAGAGACGAGTTTTATGAAGGGGGGGGGGGGGTTGCTTACGCAATCAAAGAGCCTGGGCATCGTCGATTTCCCACCGACTTTGTCAGTTCATTCTGTGCGATAATATCCTCTCCTCCCTCAACTTGTCTTGCTGGCCGTCTGACTCTGCAGACACTCATCCCAGCCATCCCAATCTTGCCCTTGCCATCTCCTCCCTCCGTGCGTACATCCACGATCCCAACAAAACTCACCCCCCCCCCCACTCATCCCCTCCCCCCTTCCCAGTCTCTCTGATACCATGGACATCCCCGACGAAAAAGTGAACGGTGCTCCCCCAATGGAAATCGTCGACGACGTCGTCTCTGTCCGTGATCGTCAGCACACTTCCCTTTCCCATCTCCCCCCATTTTCTCACCCCACTCCCCAGACGAGCCATTTGCTGCCAAGCATATGCCCGACCTAGGTCATGATGTCAAGGATTTCAAAGTGTACACTTGGAGGCTAGCGAATTGGAGGAAGCTCGAGAAGAAGATCACAAGCCCAGAGTTTGATTGTGGCGGTCACCGATGGTCTGTCCCCCTTTCCCCTTCCCTCGTAACCCGGATCGAACCTGTTTCATTTCCAGGCGCATACTCTTATTCCCATTCGGAAACTCAAACGCCCCTCCTAACGATACCGTATCAGTGTATCTTGACTATGCAGATCCGAAAAAGTCCCCCGAGGGTTGGCACGCTTGCGCTCAATTCGCGCTCGTCATATCTAACGTCCACGACCCTACCATATACACCGTCAGCCGTAAGTCTCATTCGTGCAATTTTTCTTCCGCTACCGATGGCTCTTGTCCAATAAGATGCCCATCATCGATTCATTGCCGAGGAGTGTGACTGGGGGTTCACTCGCTTCAGCGAACTCCGCAAATTATTCAATATCCAAGAAGGTCACCTCCGGCCAACTATCGAAGATGAGTCGGCCGATGTCACCGTGTACGTTCGTGTACTTGAAGATCCCACCGGCGTCTTGTGGCATAATTTTGTCAAGTAACGTCCTTCCCGCTGTTGTCATTCTTACACCCCTCACAGTCACTTATCAGCTACGATTCCAAGAAGGAGACTGGATACGTTGGCTTGAAAAACCAAGGAGCCACATGTTATATGAATTCTCTCCTTCAATCTCTTTTTTGCACGCGGTACTTCAGAAAGGCAGGTGCCGGTGGCGCAAAAATACCCTATGCTCACATCAGCATTTAGGCGGTGTACCAAATTCCTACAGAGGACGAACACCCCACAGAAAGTGTCTCTCTTGCATTGCAACGGGTGTTTTATCACCTCCAGACATCGGAGCAGCCCGTTGGTAAGTATCTGGTTGGGCAATAATCATTGGTCGCTGCTCAATCTACAACAGGGACGACGGAGTTGACAAAGTCATTTGGATGGAAGTCAAACGACTCATTTTATCAACATGACGTCCAAGAATTTAACCGAGTGCTGCAGGATAACTTGGAGTCCAAGATGAAGGTCGGGTCTGTTCACCCTAGTCGTTTCGTATCTAACGGTAACACAGGGTACGAAAGCTGAAGGTGCCATTGCCAAGCTCTTTGTGGGCAAAATGAAGAGCTACATCAAGTGTGTTAATGTCGACTATGAGTCCTCGAAGATTGAAGAGTTCAAGGGTGCGTTCCTTCTCCGTTCCTTCACAGTTCGTGCGTTGGCTCACCCTCTCTTGTAGATATCCAACTGAATGTCAAGGGAATGAAGAATCTCTACGAGTCTTTCAAGTACTTTGTCGCCGTTGAGATGATGGAGGGCGAGAACAAGTATCATGCCGAGGGTTATGGCCTTCAGGACGCCAAGAAGGGTTTCGTGTTCGAGTCTTTCCCTCCCGTGCTTCACCTTCAGCTTAAGCGCTTCGAGTATGACATCCAACGCGACGCCATGGTCAAGGTTAAGTTTGCACCAAACATTGTCTTTTCTCACTACTGAACGACTTGCCTTAAAGATAAATGATCGTCACGAATTCCCTTTCGAGATTGACCTTGGAGAATTTATCGACGAAGGTCCAACCAAGTCTGAAAATTGGGTATACAAGTTGCATGGCGTCTTGGTGCATTCCGGTGACGTAAATGGCGGACACTACTTTGCGCTGATTAAGCCAGATCGCGACACGAGATGGCTCAAGTTTGACGATGATCGTGTGACCCCTGTGACTGATCGTGAAGTGTTGGAGGAGAACTATGGTGGCGAACCTCTGAACGGCATTCCGCAGCCTTTGCAGCGCAATCAGGTCCGCGCCATGAAGCGCTTCACCAACGCTTACATGTTGGTATACGTCCGCGAGATTGCCATCGACGAGATGCTAGCACCCTTCAAGGAAGAAGATACACCGCCTCATCTGAGTATGCTATTTTCTTGTCCTTGCGTGTATGTATTGACTTGTGTGCAGAACGCAGGCTCGATGAGGAACGTCTCCAGATCGAGGCCAAGAAGAGGGAACGAGAGGAGCAACATTTGTTCCTAACTGCCAAGGTCATCACTGACGACACCTTCGCGCACCACGAAGGTTTCGATCTTGCAACATTTGACGAGAAGCATTGGCCACCCTCGGATCTACCCAGCTTCCGCGTGCTCAAACAAGAGACGTATAGTATCTTCAAGTCACGCGTGGCCAACCACTTCAATCTTCCGGAGAACAAGATTCGGTTATGGGTTCTAGTGAATCGACAAAATAAAACAGTTCGCCCCGATACGCATATCCCTGAGAATGAGCCGACACTCAGTGCGCAAAAGCTTGCCTTTGCGTTTTCTTTCACTACATGTTGATTCTGTTTCGCAGCCGTCGAAGTCATTCGTAACAATATGGCCGCAAGACAAAATGATCTACGCCTCTATCTTGATGTGATACCCGACCCGAGCAAGGTATGCTTGTTGTATTTTCATCTGGCTGTGCTAATATCACGTCACTAGCCCGACCCTCCTGCAGGCTCTATCATGGTTTTCCTGAAGCACTTCGACATGTCGAAGCAGTCGCTATATGGTGTTGGAAAAGTGTATGTTTCTCGCAATAACAAAGTGCAAGATCTCCACCCCATGATCAACGAGCGCATGAGATGGACCCCTGGAACTCCGTTGAGATTGTATGAGGTACGGAAATCCCTTGAATGTTGGAAGTAGTTCGTCCTAACATGTTTCGTAGGAAATCAAACCAGGAATGATCGAGCTTATGAAGCCGAAAACGACATTTGCTCAGAGCGAGATCCAGGATGGAGATGTCATCTGTTTTCAGGTTGATCATTCTGAGAAAGAGTAAGTCCTTGAGGTTTTTCCTTCACTGGTCGTCATTATTGATTCCCACCTTTCCCTAGGATCCACGATTTGGAGAGCCAGGGTCTCTACTCGAATCCCATACAGTTCTACGACTTCTTGCAGAACCGCGTAATGATTATTTTCCGTCCGAAGTTCGAGGATCCTGATCATGATCACCCCGAGTTCAGTCTAATACTGAGCAAGAAGCATAACTATGACATCGTGCGTGTCTCTTGTCAATGTCTTTGAACCTTACCGACACTTGCAAAGATGTCGCAAAAGGCTGGCGAGTTCTTGCGGCACGATCCTATCAAGCTTCGCTTCACAACGACCCACGTTACGAACGGTTCTCCCAAGTCTATCCTCAAACGTTCTCTGAACCAAAGCATAGCGGAAATTATGGGCACCAACTACATAAACCCAACGACATCCGTCATCCTTTACGAAAGGTTGGACGTGAGCATCGTCGAGCTCGAGACGAAGCGAAGTTTGAAGATCATATGGACGGGGATTCACAACCGAGAAGAAGCGTCACATCCATTCCTTTTGCCCAAGACAAGCATGGTTCACGACCTTACTGATCACCTTGCAAAGCAAGTGACGCTGACACCTGGAGGCACAAGCAAGATACGTGTGTTCGAGGTGTCCAAGGACGGAAAGACGCAGAAAGAGTTCACAGGCTCGGAAATGATTGGGAACATTCCTGACCCAGTTGAACTCTATGCAGAGGTGTGTATGGATATATTTACTCTTCACGAAGTTATGAACTCGAAGATATGTAGGAAATACCGCGAGAAGAACTGGAGGCTGATGAACACGAGAAGATCATAAGTGTCTTCCATTTCCAGAAGGAGGTCTTGCGGACACACGGTGTACCGTTCCGCTTCGTTGTGAAACCTGTGCGTCTCTTCTGCGGTGGATCATCATGTATCTGAATTAAACTCCTTGCAGCACGAGAAATTTGCAGAGACGAAGAAACGCCTACAAACACGAATAGGTGTCTCAGACAAAGACATCGCGAAGTACAGATTCGCCCTCATCCAGATTTCAACGTTCAAGCAACCGACATATATCGAGGATGGTTAGTATCATCGTGGATTGCACTGCCTGCTGTGTATGACGTTACTTCCAGAGGATATTATCTACGACCACAAGTTCGCACCAGAAGATGTACTAGGTCTTGACCACGTAGACAAGTCCGGCAAGACACGAACTGGAGCAGGGGAGAAAGCGATTGTTATCAGAGGTTGATGTGTAGCTGTAAACTTTGGCTTGATTGGATCGTGTTTCCACGTATGGTCTTTCTAATTTTACGCATTGTACCTTTTCCGGCTCAATTTGCAAGCTTGAACGCAAACTTTATGCCCAAAATTCGGATGTCCAATGCAACATGAAATATATTAGAGTGGTTACCATAGGTATCAAGAATGTGCACATCAACTACTTCCGCTTCTTGTTCTTTCTCGGCTGAAGATTGCCTGTCAGAGACGAAATGCAGAATATGGTATGGTTGACTCACTGATTTTGAAGAGCCTTGTGGGGTGTTTGCCTCACCGTCGCTCGTTAAACTCTCAGCGCGGCCATTAGTAAGCTTGCCAGGCGTTGTTGGTATCGGGGAGGCTACGGGGACAGGAGACTGCTGGGGTTGTGCCTGTGACTGTGCTTGAGCCCTGAGTTGTGCTTGCGCTTGTGCAGCCGCAAATAAGGCAGCTGCTGGTGTGCCAGGCGGTGGTGGTGCACCCATCACAGCAGGCTGCAATACTGGCAGGTCGATCTTCTGGCCAATCTTGCCGTATTTTTGTTCTGGTGTATATTCAGGGTAAGAGAGGCGGAAAAACGACGAGATGATATGGAATCCCAACCTTTGCTTGCTCTCGAGGCTGCTGTGCCATCGAAAATGCTGCGTATCTTTTCGTTTGCAATGAGTTCACTGGCGGTCTGGAAGATGATGGTGCCCCAGCCCTCGACGAATGTATTTGCTTCGGCGACGACTTCCACGATCTCTGCCTCGAGCTCCTTTTCTGCCTGAAGTAGACTGTTCCACAGGTCATCGCCGATGGAACCTTTCTGGAGGAGGTTCTGAAGCGCTGGTTTGTCTTCACGGAGTTTTACGACACGGCCAACGTCCGTCACTGCGCGTCTGACGAGCGCAGCCTTGAGAAGCGCTTCGTGCACAGGAGGGTCGTTCTGCTGGAGCAAGGCGACATAGACATCACGCTCAGGATGCGAGGGGAAATATGGTGCGTATAATTTGCCTGGTAAATTGTTGGGATGAGCATAACCTGACGACACGAGAGGTGCATTACCTGCACTGCGTTTTCTATAGAAATGAGAGAATATGAGTAGACTTGAGATGACTATGCCGATGTACAGCACTGGGACGAGCACCGAGGTCATGGTGTTGGAGGAGGACAATGAGCGGTCGACGTGTCTTGCCCGGCGCTTTTGCACAGAATCACGGCACGGAGCGGAAAAAGGCACCGTCTCCGGCCGAATCAATCTCATGGCCGGTATGCGCGTAAAAGGCCGGCTGGCAATTCACGCATCCCCAATTTCTTACTTACTCGGCACTTCCATCATGCTTGTTCGTGGCGCTCCTTTGGCACAGTCACTCCTCCGGAACGTCCCCTCCAGTGTCGGCTTCCGTCGCTGGGCGTCCACCAAAGTACGTGCGATTTACACCTTACCTTATTCGTCTAACATGAAAGTCTTGACAGTCTCTCAGGGAAACCCTTCAGGAGGTTATCCCGGCGAAGCAGGAGCAGTTCAAGAAGCTCGTGAGACCACTTCCTTGTCAATAATACTTCGGAATGCTTACTTTGCTCTGCTAGAAAGCCGAGCATAGTCAGGCAGTGGTGGGCGAAGTCAAGGTAAAGTCAGGCCCAGTCACTTCCATTGTCGTTTCACGCGTCTTGTAGGTCGAGAACATCATTGGTGGCATGAGAGGCCTGAAGGCCATGCTCTGGGAGGCGTCGGTCCTTGATCCCAATGAAGTTGGTCGCACTTTCCGATTGTTCGAACTTTGGTATTCACGTTCTTGTGGTCAAGGGCATTCGCTTTCACGGCCTCAGCATTCCCGACTGCCAAAAGGTTCTTCCACCTGCACCCGGAGGCAAAGAGATGACTGCTGAGAGTATGCTCTGGCTCTTGCTCACCGGCCGGCTGCCATCCTCGAACGAGAGCCATCAACTCTCGGCAGAACTTGCCGAGAAGGGCGAGTTGCCAGCATTCGTGAAGAAACTTATTGATTCGTGCGTGTGCTTATCTTTGACTGACCTTGGGCAAATCATGACGCCATCACACACAGGCTTCCGAGCACTCTTCACCCCATGACCCAACTTGGCATGGGTGTCGCCGCTTTGAATCATGACAGCCAGTTTCAGGCTGCGTACGAACGTGGCATCAAGAAGAGCGAGTACTGGACATATACGCTTGAAGACTGCTTGGACCTCGTCGCCAAGTTGCCCGCCCTGGCCGCGCGCATCTACCGAAACGTATACCACCCAGACAAGGCAGTCGCCCCTGTCGACAAGAACTTGGATCTTGTGGGTACGTTTGGCTCGACTGGTTACATGTGAACGATGTGACGTGCTACAGGCAACTACTCGAACATGCTTGGATTTGGCCACAATGAAAGTCTGACCGAGTATCTCCGTTTGTACATCGCCCTCCATGGTGATCACGAGGGTGGAAATGCCTCTGCGCACACGTCCCGTATGTCTCGCGTTTGTAGACAGTAGGCGTGCATCTCATCTCGATCTAGACCTCGTTGGCTCGACATTGTCTGATCCTTATATTTCCTACTCGGCTGCACTCTTTGCCCTTGCTGGACCTCTCCATGGGTGCGTATATGCGTTCTTTGGAATAAAGTTTAGACTAACTTGGACACTTAGTCTTGCTAACCAAGAGGTATTGAGGTGGCAGATGGCCATGCAGAAAGAGATCGGTGACAATATTAGCCACGAAAGCATTAGAGAATATCTTTGGAAAACGCTCCGAGGCGGTCAAGTCGTCCCAGGGTATGTAGCAGGGCATCTTCCTAGCCGACTTCTCCTACATATTCTTCAGATACGGTCACGGCGTTCTTCGTAACCCTGATCCCCGGTTCATTGCGCTTCAAGAATTCTGCAAGACCCGACCCGAACTCCAAGCAAGTCCCATGATCCAGCTTGTTCAGCAGGTATGGTGTGTTACAAGTATTGAGACCGTTGCTGACTAGTTGTAGACTGCCGAAGTTGCTCCTGACGTCTTGAAGGAACACGGCAAGGTAGGCATCTAACACGTTCGTCCAACCGCATTCCCTAATTATTTGATAGACAAAGAACCCCTACCCCAACGTCGATGCTACGTCCGGTATGTCGCCGTATGCTGACGACTCGATATGTCGTTAAGTTTGTTGGATAGGATGCGTGTTGTACCATTATGGTCTGACCGAGTTCAAGGTACTGTCATGCACTTGACCAAATAGTCCAACTCTGATTTGTTCGTCAATCAAGTATTACACCGTTATCTTCGGTGTATCGAGAGGTGAGACTGACCTCAGCTGCAGTCAATTGAAGCTCATTGGTTCCCGTAGCTCTGGGAGCTTTAACCCAACTGGTGTGGGCACGAGGTGCGACTTATTTCTGCCAAGAAAGGTACGTATCTGATGTGATGTAACTTGGTAGCCTTGGGATTGCCACTCGAGAGACCGAAATGTAAGCCGCCGTTGAGCTACTCTCTGTCGCGATATTGATTATATTTTCTAGCTTATTCTATGGATGCCCTGGAAAAACTCATCAAGAACTGATTACTTGTGTGAGATTACTGTACCATTCTCCTTCAAGTCGATGGTGGCTTTCCAGGGGGGAAACTTGGGTGCCATTATTTTAGTATGAAATTGGGAATGACATTGGCAGGTTTCTGTCAGTGATCGTATTCGCTATAAGCTACTACGAAACAAAATACAACAAGGTACATCGCAGACGAAGCCTTGTCGAGGCTCGGTTATCCTACAGCATCGTTCGTTTCGGGTCGAAGGACAGGGTGGTAACTACCGAGCCCTGCGCTTATCCCCATACATAATCAATCAACCAAACCTCCAGAACTGCTAATGATTTGAAAGGGAGATAGAGTCCGAGATACTTAATCAGTCACGGAGAACAAAAAATAAAGTAGGACCTAACCAAGCCACCATTATAATAGATTGGACCTTGACGGAGAGTAAGACGAGGAAAGAGAGGAAACAAGCATTTGAACGCGGTATCCAATTGATCGATAACAAGACGATTAATGAACGACGTTCAAATCCTCCTTGGGACGGCGCCTTGGGACGGGGGCTGACCAAGAGGTGGCATCTGCTGAGGGAACTGTTGTGGAGGAGGCGCACGACCAGCGAGGAAGCCTTGCGGAGGCATACCGCCTGGAGGGCCTGGCATGCCAGGACGCTGTCCTGGTGGGGGTGCACGTGGTGGTCCAGAACCATATCCATGTGGCGGAGCAGGGTAGCCACCGGGTACAGCTGGGTTTGGTGGGGGACCCTGGCCAGGCGCAAAGCCTCGCGGAGGTGGGAATCCCTGAGGGGGACGACCACCAGGACTAGGTGCTGGGCCAATACCAGGTTGCCCATGGGGGGTTGGTGGGCCACGGGAGGGGGGTTGTTGTGGTGGTGGACCTTGACGTGGCTGACCAGCTGGGTTAGATGTCGAACCAGGATCGTGGAGCGCGACAGGCGCTGGACGCCCTCCCGGGCCAGGTGTACCATTCGTGATCGGACCAGGTGGCGGGGGATTTTTCTCGGCGGCCTTTATAATTTCATCACTACGGATAAGGAAGCGAATGAACAGTCAAGGTGCGAATAGTCACGCGACGATGATGGCACAAGCGAGGTCAAAAATGGGCGGGCGGCTAAGAGAAGCATTGACAGAACTTACTCAAGTAGGTTAAGTGCTGCGCAGAGGACGACCCACTCGACGCAGTCTTCGTTGCCCTCTCCCAAAGTTTGCCATACGGCCTTTTCTTCGGGTGTTTTCCCTGTGATGCTTATCCTAGTTCCGCCACCGTTGGGACCGGGTGGATTTTTCTGTATCTTTCCAAACTCGATGCGCTTGGGGGGTATATTGTGGCCTGCATAGGCAAAGTAGAACATGCTCCAGAAGGCAGCATTGGGGTTGGGCTTTGAGATTTGAAAGAGAGGGAGGTCGGGGGTGTCTGGAGAAGGGAGGGAAAGCTTGTATATAGGGGAAATAACACCAGTATTAGTGATGGACCACTTGAGATTGCGGGAGGCCTCGCAGCGAACGACACGTGCAGCAGCTGAGGTGGAGTGGCCCGGATCGGAAGCAGAGGACTTGCTAGTATTCTGACGAGGAGGGAACAGCTTGGCGACGCAGAGGTCACCCTGGGGGGAGGGTGTCAAGAGGTAGTTCTCAGCGTTCTGTGAGAGGATGAGAAAGTGTAAGGAGGATGGTGATAAGGAGGACGCACGTAGTTTGTGTGAAGGTATGAGTAGAGGATGTTGGTTGGCTGACCTGTGGGAGAGGTGAGGGGGGGGATGGCTGACAAATGGCTAGCGGCGCACCATGTGGGGTAACGATAAGGGTGGGGAGATGGTTTGGGACGGGCGGGTGGGTTGGGGAGGTGTAGACGGCGTATATGGCTAAGAAAGTGAGAGAGTTGTAGTGGACGAGAAATTCTGGGACTCACCGGCCATCGCTGTATGGATGAAAGCGCTGCTGCAACGGTTGCGAGCCGGACTGATGGTCAAAAAAGGAAAGAATTCTTGCGACTTGTTGCAGCCAGGTAACGACCCTCGAGCGCGTCGCTGCAGACCCAACCGCAGTCCCACAGTGCACAGCACCACCCGTCCCCGTCGACGTCGAGATCACCGTCCCTTCGCCCTCGTCGGCGCCGTGCAGCGCAGCGCCCACATCGACCGGTAGTGTGTGACGTGACCATTTGTGACGTCTGATCACGTCCGAGTCGGTGGTGTTCATCGATCCCGTCCTACTAGTTGGCCCACCGACACCCTCGACGCCCTACACAGTCCAGCACAGATCACATACGCCCCTGCAGACATACGCTCCGCCATTGTATTCGTTATGAAGGGTCTCAAGAAATCTCTTGTGCGTCTCCCTGCCGTCTCCACCCGCTCGCTATCTTGACTTTTCCCTGTACAGCTCAGGAAGAGTTCTCAGGACTCTTCGTCCGCAAAGTCAAAGGACTCGAAATCACAGCCTGCACCCGTCTCTGCCCCACCGCCCCCGCCCCCGAACACCGCGAAGCCTCTCCCC
Organism: Boletus rubroflammeus; assembly: GCA_038090375.1. Classification (NCBI taxonomy): domain Eukaryota; kingdom Fungi; phylum Basidiomycota; class Agaricomycetes; order Boletales; family Boletaceae; genus Boletus; species Boletus rubroflammeus. Next base: position 31,315 of record JBBPMQ010000003.1, read on the forward strand.
CAGCCTGTCCCTGTTGTCCAACCTCTCTCAGGCGCATCCGTCAACAACACTACCAACCATTCCCTCCCCTCCCAAGCACAGGCCTCATACAACCGTGCCCCGCCCCCTGCTCCAGCCCAGTCATCCGCCCCTGACCGTAGATACAATTCAAACCAATCCTCCCCGATCCCCCCCATCGTCGTCGTCAGCTCAGATCCCGCGACAGACCCCGCCCCGAGATCTGGTCTGTTCGGTTCTCCGGAGCGTACCTCTTTGGGCTTGGATCTTCCTGGCTCCAATCCCACTCCCCCACGCGCTAACACCCTCAATCGTCTCCGCTCTGGCCCTCGTGACACCATCCCCATCGTCGGAAAACCTCCCCGAAAACAGCGGAGCAGCCGCTTCGTCGTCACAGAAAAAGTCGAGATCGAGCGACTCGCTCCTTTTGCTGGTTTGTTTTTCCCTTCCCCCCGTCCCGTGCTTGCTTAACTATACTCCATCAGAGGTACCTCCTTCGGAAAGGTCTCAGCTCTTCATCAAGAAGCTTACCCAATGTCGTGTATTATTCGACTTTAACGATGCCAGCTCGGAGCTCAAAGGTAAACAAATTAAAGCGCAGACTTTGCACGAAATGCTCGAGTACATCACCACCCAACGAGGGGTGATCACCGAAAATATATACCCCGAGGTTGTGAACATGGTAGGTCTCTTGGCCACTTGTCAGCGACACCATAACTTAGGTTCCGTAGTTTGCTGTCAACCTCTTTCGCTCTATACCCCCTCCCGTGAATCCCACCGGGGACGCATTCGATCCAGAGGAAGATGAGCCTGTCCTCGAACTCGCCTGGCCTCATCTTCAAATTGTCTACGAGTTTTTCCTTCGATTTGTTGAAAGCCCTGATTTTAACACAAATCTCGCAAAACGGTACATCGACCAGCCATTCGTGCTCAATCTTCTTGAGCTTTTTGACTCCGAGGACCCGAGAGAGCGCGATTTCCTCAAGACTACACTTCATCGTATATATGGCAAATTCCTCAATCTTCGCGCATTCATTCGCCGATCGATAAGCAATGTCTTCTACCATTTCATCTATGAGACGGAGCGGCACAATGGAATCGCAGAGCTCTTGGAGATCCTCGGTTCGATCATCAATGGATTTGCGCTGCCTCTCAAAGAGGAACACAAGACGTTTCTGACTCGGGTCCTTGTCCCACTTCACAAAGTCAAGAGCCTAGCGCTTTATCATCCCCAGCTAGCCTACTGCGTCGTTCAGTTTTTGGAGAAGGACCCATCCCTCGCGGAAGAAGTTATGCTAGGATTGCTCAAGTACTGGCCCAAGGTCAACTCGCCAAAGGAAGTCATGTTCTTGAACGAGGTCGAAGAAGTCTTGGACGTCACCGACCCTGCCGAATTCCAGAAAATACAAGTTGCATTGTTCCAGCAACTTGCGAGGTGTATCAACAGTCAACATTTCCAGGTGGCTGAGCGAGCATTACTATATTGGAACAACGAATATGTTGTCAACCTCATGAGTGACAACTTGGCTGTTCTCTTACCACTCGTCTTCCCTGCGTTGTATGCGAATTCAAAATCTCACTGGAATCGGTAAGCTTTTCTTTCTTTGCAAGAATGGTTGGATTCGACCGATAGACAGAACAATACATGGAATGGTATACAATGCTCTCAAACTATTCATGGAAATCAACCCAGAGATGTTCGATGCAACATTACAGCAGTACAAACAACAAAAGACCGAGTCAGTATCCTCTTTGGCATCCCTGACTAGCGTGCTGATCGGACTGCTTTCAGTGAGCAACAACATGCAGTTGAACGATATGAACAATGGCAAAAAGTGCGCGAAAAGGCCATGCAAAATGCTGGCGGGAAGCTGCCAAAAGGATACAGAGAGGTTGACCGATTGCCACCGCCACCACCGTCCATCGGCGACGACTCGGATATTTTGGAGTTGTCAATGGAGTTGAACGCGGTGTCAATTGACGGTGAAATTCCGGCAGAATTGGATGAGAGCGGGATTGAAAGGGTACCGATGGCGGACCCCGGTTTGGATGTTCGTGCATACAACATGCGAGTGTAGAACGCGTACTTACAGGCTACTTCAGCGCGAGTACCCTCAGGTGGGGAGCGACCATTCACCTGTTTCACAAAGTCCTCATGTCCGGAGGAAGAGTGTCTTGCCAGGTAATCCGTCTTTCCTTTGAGGATTTGGAACGAGTTCTTGACCAACCTTGTCAGTTGATCCGTCGGTTATTCGTGATCTCCAAGCCCACCGAAGTCTAGATGACACGATTGGTATTGGACCGCGTTCCAACGGAGCGTAACCTGGGCCCATGTTACTGACAGACATCTACTTTCTACATGTCGTTGCTAGCTGTATAAATAGCTGAGCCGATGTCCCTCGACACTGATGACCTTTGATGACATCTCCAGCCCATTTTCCCCCGTTTCATTTGACCCACCTTCATTCTATTTCTGCCCTTTTTTTTTTTCCACCGTCGGAGCATGTAACATCAAGAATGTGCATGCACACGATTTTACCCGCCTGTCTGTGTACCGTACACGTACATATTTGCTAGACCCTCTACTTGGCCAGCGCCGATGTTTAATGCTACGTAGCGGTATGTTTGTCTCTGCAAGAATGTGGGTTGAGTCGAGTTGCTACTAGAATGGGCAAGCAGCGTCAAAGTTTTTATTATCTAATCAGACTACGTCAGGAAAGAAACATCTAGAACAGCAAAAGAAGGTCCTGGAATGACGCAGAATATCACCCCTCTATATAATCTTGCTCGCTCCAACGTCCCCTCCTCACTACGTTTGCTCTTGCTCTCTCTCGTCGCCGATCTCTGTAAGTGCTCATCGTGCCAATCAACGACCAGCATCAGCTCAGCTTCGTCATCAGCCGACATCATCTCTTAACAATGGCAAAAGCTATCGGTATCGATCTTGGCACTACCTACTCGTGAGTTTATGCCCCTCGTCCAACTCCTAGGATATGTTCCCAACTGCACCTTTTTTTTTTGTTAGCTGTGTCGGTGTCTGGCAAAACGATCGTGTGGAGATCATCGCCAATGACCAGGGCAACCGGACGACTCCCTCCTATGTCTCTTTCTCTGAGAGCGAGCGTCTCATTGGCGATGCCGCAAAGAACCAAGTCGCCATGAACCCTATCAACACGTAAATTCATTCTTGATCTTATCTTTTCCATGGCTGACACGCCCTTCTCAGTGTCTTTGATGCCAAGCGTCTCATTGGCCGCAAGTTTGATGATATCGAAGTGCAGTCTGATATCAAGCACTTCCCCTTCAAGGTGTTCAACAGGACTGGAAAACCCTACATCTCCGTTGAATACCGGGGAGAGACCAAGGAGTTCGTGAGTGCTTTATCTACAAAGAAATCAGTACGTCTTCTGACCGTCATCACAGTCTCCTGAAGAAATTTCCTCCATGGTCCTCCTCAAGATGAAGGAGGTTGCCGAATCATATCTTGGCTACACCGTTACCAACGCTGTCGTCACTGTCCCTGCTTATTTTAACGACTCTCAACGTCAGGCCACCAAGGATGCCGGTGTCATCTCCGGTCTCAACGTTCTTCGTATCATCAATGAACCCACTGCCGCTGCTATTGCCTACGGTCTCGACAAGAAGGTTTCTGGGGAGCGTAACGTTCTGATCTTTGACCTTGGTGGAGGAACCTTCGATGTCTCCCTCCTCACTATCGAAGAGGGTATCTTCGAAGTCAAGGCTACTGCCGGTGACACGCACTTGGGAGGTGAGGACTTCGACAACCGTCTTGTCAACCACTTCGTTCAGGAATTCAAGCGCAAGAACAAGAAGGGTAAGTAGCTCTCTACCCTCGATTTTTGGTGGTGCTGACTGTTATGTAGACCTCTCTTCTAACCCCCGTGCCCTCCGTCGCCTCCGTACGGCATGCGAGCGTGCCAAGCGCACCCTTTCCTCTGCCACTCAAACTTCCATCGAAATCGACTCTCTTTTCGAGGGTGTTGATTTCTACACTTCGCTTACTCGTGCTCGTTTCGAGGAATTGTGCCAGGACTTGTTCCGTAGCACCCTGGAGCCCGTCGAGAGGGTCCTTCGCGACTCCAAGATTGACAAGGGCAATGTTCACGAGATCGTCTTGGTCGGTGGCTCTACTCGTATCCCCCGTATCGTGAAGCTCGTCTCCGACTTCTTCAACGGAAAGGAGCCAAACAAGAGCATCAACCCTGACGAAGCCGTTGCCTACGGTGCTGCTGTCCAGGCCGCCATTCTCTCCGGTGATACATCCGAAAAGACTCAAGATCTCCTTCTCCTTGATGTCGCTCCATTGTCTCTCGGTATCGAGACTGCTGGAGGTGTCATGACCGCTCTCATCAAGCGTAATACCACTGTTCCTACCAAGAAGTCAGAGACCTTCTCGACGTACTCGGATAATCAACCTGGTGTATTGATCCAGGTGTACGAGGGTGAGCGTACACGCACAAAGGACAACAACTTGCTTGGCAAGTTCGAACTCTCTGGTATTCCACCTGCTCCTCGTGGTGTTCCTCAGATCGAGGTCACCTTCGACATCGACGCTAACGGTATCCTGAATGTCTCTGCGTCTGACAAGACCACGGGCAAGTCGAACCGTATCACGATCACCAACGACAAGGGTCGTTTATCGAAGGAGGAGATTGAGCGCATGGTCGGCGAAGCTGAGAAGTACAAGGGTAAGTTTTCAATTGGGCCGCTTCGGACTTGATGCTAATGGTTCTGCTCGTAGCTGAGGATGAAGCCGCGGGTGCTCGTATCCAGGCCAAGAACAGTCTCGAATCTTATTCCTACAACCTCCGTAATTCACTTACGGATGAAAAGCTTGCCGACAAGTTCGACGCAGCTGACAAGGCGAAACTCAAGTCTGCTGTTGATGACACCGTCCAATGGCTTGACAATTCGCAAGAGGCTTCGAAGGAGGAGTACGAGGAGAAGCAGAAGGAGCTCGAGGGTGTTGCCAACCCAATCATGCAGAAGCTCTACGGCGCTGCGGGTGGTGCCGGTGGGTTTCCTGGTGGTGCCGGTGGGTTCCCTGGTGGTGCACCAGGCGGCTTCCCCGGCGGTGGTGCGCCAGGTGGTTTCCCTGGTGCTTCTGAGGATGGGCCGAGTGTGGAGGAGGTTGACTAAAACGCTCGTGGACTCTCTCACCGGCTTCTGCTTGCATACGTTGTGTGATTTCATTTGCATCATGTCAGTAGTATTCCATCCCATAATTCCTACAGCAGCGTGTACGTTATACAGTGCATCTTAGAATGAATTTCTGCTTTTTATCTCTGCTGATCTATCGTTGCATGGGACGGAGCTAGCTCCATTTGGTAGGATAACACCGAACAGTATTCACTAGCACCTGATACGTTGATCATCCGCTGTGACGAATACACACAATGGCCGAACAAGTGACCCGACCTGCGACGCGGTTGACATAGTGCGTCCACATCTAATCACGTCGTGCAGTCAGCCAGGTGTTCACCTCAACGCAGTCACATATTCCAGCAGCTCTTTCACAGTGGTTTCACACTTTCCAAGCTCAGGGATGTCGTTGGTCAAGGACAACTATTGCATCCCTCTGATAGAGCTATCGGAATCCCAGGGCGGAGTCTAGCATGGAAGGCGAGACATCGTTATCGATACATCCCATTGGTTGGATCTGCTCACACTGTGTCTGATAGTTGTTTCTCCTGAGAGATGAGCCACTCGAGCTACCGCCCAACGAGGTGCCAAGTATACCCACTGAACTGCTTCGGAGTTCTCGTAAGCAGTTCTCGGAGCTGCTGCTGGAGAAAATGAAAGCCCCCGATGGGAGCTATGATGAGAGCTTTTTCGTGCCTGGTCTGACGATACCGAGGCGGAAGACGCAACCCACAACAGACTTGGAGACGAACAATCCGTTGAGTTTGCACGACGAGGTACGTGGCGCATTCATTCTCTACATGTAGGGGCATTGTTCACGGCCAACAGAATCCATGGAGAACGTGGTTCGCTGCCGTAGACCTTCGAAAGACGATCCAACAAGATGTTGAGAGAACGTGAGTAAACATGAAACCTGTAATCAACGACGATCACTTCCACATGCGCATAGATTCCCAGACATGGGGTATTTTCGAAACGAAGACATTCAACATCAATTGACGAACGTTTTGTTTCTTTACTGTCTGATGCATCCCGACATCGGATATCGACAAGGCATGCATGAATTACTCGCTCCTCTGTTCTATGCTGTCGGTAAGTCACCAGTTGTCTCACTGCCTTAGGTAGTCCCTCCTTTCCCTTGCCTTTCCACTCTGCTCATCTGTCCCTATTCTAAGCTAAAGCATAAATGATGTCTTTGGCCATAGATTTTGACTCTGTAGCGGAATCGGAATCGTCGGGACCAGACCCTTTATTCTCAGAATTATGTTCTCGATCATGGGTTGCCGCCGATTCTTGGGCGCTGTTTTCCTCGTTGATGCGCAACATCTCGCACTGGTATGAATGGCGGGAGCCGACCTCTCCGCCATCGCTCTCCCGTGGACCCATAAACTTGAAGCCATATGCCTCCCCAATTATCCAGACGTGCAACAATATACAGGGCACACTTCTCAAGTCTGTTGATCCTGTGTTGCATGATGCGATGCAGTCTGCGGGTGTTGAGCCCCAGATTTATGGCTTGTATGTCAGTGGTCCATTTCGTATGTTTTCTGCTGACGTATGGTGCGATGAAGACGATGGCTCCGCTTACTGTTCACGCGAGAATTCCCGATGAGCGAAGCGATGATGCTATGGGATGGGTTGTTTGCTACCTCATCTCCTATCTCCGATATCGTACAGTGGACATGTGTCGCGATGCTTATACGTATACGAACGAAGCGTAAGTTTAGAATCATGGTACAGTTTCTGATTACTGACAGTGACGATATCCAGTCATATCGTCAGATTACAGCACCCAACTGATGCACCTCCTGCGATATCCACCATGTCCAGTCCATGAAGAGGGAGCTCCGCACCACATACTACTTCTTATCCGTCAGGTGACAGCCCTGGAGATACTTCACACACCCTCTGCGGGTGCATCGCTGACGATCGAGAATCGTAACCTTCTGAATATTCCCCTCGAAGTTTCAGAGCCTCCACCGGTCGTCAGACGAAAAGCTCGTCCTATCGAGAAAACGCATCAAACGACTTCCTCGGAACACATATCGGGAAGCCCTTTAACAGAGGGTCTCCGTCGGCAACCATCGTTTCAGCTTGGCTTTCCAGAACTTATCGCCCGCGGACTTCTGGATCGTGGTGAGAACCTAGGCATTAACAAGACCGTCATGAATGCCGTGTCTGAGCTAAAAGTGAGATTATACGGCACTTGCGAGGTATATGTGCTCAAATCGCATACAGCGCAATCTTCCTGATTTAGCTTCCACTCTTGTTCGTCCTCCGTCATTCGGGTCGTCCTCATTTTCCTCCTACCCGCTTCTTGACGAACGAACGCCCATGGAGAGACACTCTCGGAATCACCGTGGTGGGTTTGAATCTGCACGTGAACTCGCAGAGCTTCGGCAACAGAATAAGCATCTTGGAGAGGCTGTCGCATGGATTTTGGAGACGCTAAATAGGGAGGTGGACGAACAAAATGGACAAGAAGCTTGGCAAGTACAAAGGAAGCGATCGTTGGAATCTCTGTCGTATGTGCGGGACGTCCTGAGTGGACAGATTATTGAGATAGATGAACGGCGGCTCTGGGGAGAAGAAGAATTTAAAAGACGCTTGGAGGCACGTGAAACGTCGCCGTCGGTCGCAACAGCGAGATCTGGGTCAACTCGGGACAGTCGGCGATCTACGCTAAACACCCATATTCCCTCGAGCGTCAACGAGACACTGCAAGGATTCGTTTCGTCGCAAGCAGGTCGAGCGGTATCTGCCACACCAGATCACAGCCGTTCAGCGTCGGCAGGTACACCAGTCACATTGCCGCGTGCACCCGTGCGGGTATCCGCCAATAATCCATTCCAGAGGGTGTTAGATGGCGGGAATGTCACACGTACGCAGTGGTCGGTAGCCGCGAATCGGACGGTAGTCAGTAGTGATGCTGTGCGGAACGAGGTGCCCGTGCAGCACGACCCGCTCGGTGTGCTCAGGTAGACATATAACTAGATGTGATTGACATCGTTTTCCGGGTGGGAGGCGGAGGCCACGCATGGGAATCATGCGCCGGGCGACCTTTTTTTTCGCGTGTCGTGACCCGCCGGAAGCCACAATTCGCTCGCCTTCTTTCTCTTTGTTTGCACAATGTTCAGAAAGTCCCTGTCGAAGGCGATCCCGCACAGGGCTCTCCTCCAACCTCAACGATCCTTTTCTACGACCCATCCTCCACGCAAGGTTGCAGCGACCAATCCCGTAAAAGCACAGGAGGTCAAGGTATCATCCACGCATCACTTTCTTAAACTCCTCTCACCGTCCTTACGCCAGTCCTGGTCTTCGGGAAAGTATCCGCTCATCGAGCATGAGTACGATGCAATAGTCGTGTAAGTGCACCGATCGGACGCGTCTCGCGAAGCTGACCTCCGCACTTAAAAGTGGTGCCGGCGGTGCGGGTCTCAGAGCCGCCTTTGGTCTTGCAGAGGCGGGTCTCAACACTGCCTGTATCACCAAGTTATTCCCCACCCGGAGTCACACTGTGGCCGCACAGGTCAGTCGGCGCATCGTATCTCATTGCCTCTGCATGACTCTAACCCAATTTCGCAGGGTGGTATCAATGCTGCACTGGGCGTGTGTAATCAGGAATTTCTTTCTCTTGTTGCATGCCTGATTCCGTCTCTAGAACATGACCGAAGACGACTGGAGATGGCATATGTACGATACGGTACGGTGACTTGGATTCGCGTGCGTCCTCAGCTTATGCGCTCGGTTCAGGTTAAAGGTTCAGACTGGCTTGGTGACCAAGACGCCATCCACTACATGTGTCGTGAAGCACCAAGATCTGTCATTGAGGTATGTTGAGACGGATCAAGGTCGTGACATAGAACCGACTCCTCGCCATAGCTTGAGCACTACGGTGTACCTTTCTCCCGAACAAGGGACGGAAAAATCTACCAGCGTGCTTTCGGTGGTCAGTCTTTAGAGTATGGTAAAGGTGGTCAGGCATACCGCTGTGCAGCTGCCGCTGATCGTACCGGTCACGCCTTGCTCCACACCCTCTATGGCCAGTCTCTCCGCCATAACACCAACTTCTTCATCGAATACTTTGCCCTCGACTTGATCATGGAGGACGGCGAGTGTGTCGGTGTCATTGCACTCAACATGGAAGACGGTACCCTCCACCGCTTCAGGGCCCACAAGACCGTCTTGGCTACCGGTGGTTATGGACGCGCTTACTTTAGCTGCACGAGTGCACACACGTGTTCCGGTGACGGTAACGCTATGGTTTCTCGTGCAGGTCTTCCTTTGCAAGATCTGGAATTCGTTCAGTTCCACCCCACTGGTATTTACGGCGCTGGATGCCTTATTACCGAAGGTAACTTCTTACACGGGATGTTTATATGATCTTACTTGTTTCGATAATAGGCTCTCGTGGTGAGGGTGGATACTTGTTGAACTCTGAGGGTGAGCGTTTCATGGAACGTTACGCGCCAACTGCAAAGGATCTTGCCTCTCGTGACGTCGTCTCACGGTCGATTACCATTGAGATTCGCGAAGGACGGGGTGTTGGACCCGACAAGGACCACATCTATCTGCAACTCAGCCATTTACCTCCTGAGGTCCTTCAAGAGCGTCTGCCTGGTATTTCAGAGACTGCCGCTATTTTTTCTGGTGTCGACGTCACCAAAGAGCCTATTCCAGTGTTACCTACCGTACACTACAACAGTAAGTCTTGCTTAATTATGGCGATTTGCATAGATTGACGAAGGTTCAGTGGGTGGAATTCCTACGAGATACACTGGTGAGGCCCTCACGACTGACGAGGTATGCCGACTGAGTACATGGTGTTCATTGACTGATGCCCTTCTGCAGAACGGCATGGATAAAGTCGTTCCTGGTCTATATGCCGCTGGTGAGGCTGCCTGCGTGTCTGTCCACGGTGCCAACCGCCTCGGTGCAAACTCCCTCCTTGATATCGTCGTATTCGGTCGTGCTTGTGCCAACCACATCAAGGAAAACCTTACCCCCGGAAAGCCACACAAGAAGATCCCTGACGAGGCTGGTCTTAGCAGCATTGAGTTCTTGGACAACATTCGCAACGCGGATGGCCCCAAGTCAACTGCCTCTATCAGATTGGACATGCAAAAGGCTATGCAATCTGATGCTGCCGTCTTCCGGTCAGTTGCGACTTCCAAGTTGACCTTTTTATATGAAGCTAATTTGCATGCGTCCCCATAATAGCACCCAAGAGAGTCTGGACGAGGGCGTTGAGAAGCTGCGTAACATTTACAACTCCTTCAAGGATGTCGGTATCAAAGATAGGAGCATGATCTGGAACTCGTACGTGACTTGTCGAACGCGGTGAAAACCGTAGGGTTGACGCGGATGTAGTGACCTCGTCGAGACCCTGGAGCTCCGCAACACCCTCCAGTGCGCTGTCCAGACCATCACCGCTGCTGCCGCTCGTAAGGAATCCCGCGGTGCTCACGCCCGTGAAGATTACCCAGAGGTCAGTTCTCGACCTCACGTCCATTGCACCCCATGTCCAATCCCCCTTGACTTTTGCGTCTTATAGCGTGACGACGAGAATTGGATGAAGCACACTCTTACCTGGCACGATGTCAGCTCGCCAGACGTTACCATCAAGTACCGTAATGTCATCGACAAGACCCTCGATGAGAACGAATGCAAAGCTGTTCCTCCTTTCAAGCGCACGTACTGAGCTCCTTGGTCGCCCGAGGGGAGTAGGGTATAAAATTGAGTAGACCTTTCCTGTCTCCTTTGTGTAGTCAAACCGGAATGCTGGAATACAATCTACTCTTTCAGCACCTGCCTTCTTGCGAATGCCATGTGCTTTCTCATCGGCCCAGTAGTGGAGTCGAGGCATTCCTCGATTGCGACCCATAATCATACATGATTCAGCTATCTTACAAATGCTACGGGGAGATCGATAGCGCAAGAACAATCACTTGACAAATGGAAACAATCGAGAGGATAAGGTTGATTTAAATACGCAGTAATGTAAAGGGAACGGACGTGCAGCTCGCTTGGAGCACCTGATTCCCTAGAGCGCAAGAGCAAGAGGAATGAGAACAGTCTAAATTAAAGCGGCAATAATATTAATGCCGACGGAGCCTTCGAATCGTACCATCGCGTCGTGGTGCTTGGGTGAACCTGAAAGGAGTCGACGAGGAGGACATCTGAACGGGCAGAGGGTTCTATGATGCTCTTGGTCTCTTGGAAGGTGTGGGTGATCTAAGTCCGGGGGGACTGGCCTTGCGCTTCAGCGGACTGGATATCTCTATCTCTTCGATGCACGTAGATGGAGCGATCGCTGGCGCGAGGGAAGCGACAATACGAAGGTCGACGGGGCCCGGTGAAGAGCATGCACCAGTTAGAGCTGGCTGCTCCTCCAGCGTCGTATGTAGATCATCGAATATGTTCGGGAGGGCATCTGCATCTTCCGTGTCAACCAGCATCTTCATCTTCTCATTTCGAGGCGATTTCTTGGCTTTCTTGCGGGTGCTCTTGGGTGTTTTCGCGTTCGGCTTCTTTTCAGTTTCACCCCCGCTCTCCACGATGCGACATATTTCTACCGCCACTGGAGCTTTCAGCAGGATGTCAATCCAAACCTGAACGAGGTATCAGTACCGCGTAAACAGCGCACGTTATACGCGTACCCGTTGGTTCTCTTGAAGAGTATCTCCAGGACCCTTGACCTCCACGAACTTGCAAGTACCTATTTCAATGTTCCACAGGAATAGGTCTGGGCCACCGGATGTTCCGAATCTGTAGTCTTCGCAGAGAACGCGACAAATGACAGAGAGTGCTTTTCCGCCGATACACTGTTTGATGTTCGCTAATGAGCTGATGTGGTCATCCGGAATTTGGAGTAAATTTACCGTTACAATGTCGACGAGATCTTCGCTATTGAACAAGTCCCACCGAACCCCAACGCACCATGTCCCACTGGCTCTGTGCTCAGCGTCGACGGCTCGGACGAGATCGACGCCTTTCCCAGCTTCGATGGCAGCGAGTCGCTTTTCCATGAGATCTTTTCGTGCATGATAAAAAGAGTCCTCCGCAATGTCCAGGGGGGCAGTCTGGTAAGGTGTCTCAAATGCACCAGGAATTGACTCAAAAATGATATCCCAAAAAAGAAGGCCAAACAACATGCCGATAACCCGAGTTTCGCAGTGGACCCTGGATAAATAATGATGAGGCAGCGCGCAGAGATCGTGAAGGGAGATGCGGACCCCTTGAACCCTTGTTCCTCGTAACGTTGGAGGGAAAGTGCTTCAACAGTCAATTCCTCACCATTCCGACCCAACCAGAGACTTTTTCCTTTTGGCATATCTGACTGCACCAAAGTAAGGAACTCATGCGATTATTTCTTCGATCTGGTAGTCTCACCGATGATTCGCGCTCGCGCCGAGAAGGAGGTGCCACACTCGAGTTGTGCTCGGTTTTTACTGAAGTAATCACAGGTGAATAATAGCGTTTGATATCCTGATTTCCCTGCTGTGATGCGTTGGCGTTGATGCACCTGCCTGTCCGATCGAGCTTCAGGCTAGCTGCTCGATGTCTGAGGCGGACAGCTTCGAATGCTACTTCATCGGCATCTACAAGGATGCCATCACATGTATGTCGCTCTTTGACAGGTATCTTTAGTTTCTTTTCTAGCCTCCCGAGACGCCTTTGAAGTTTCGGCCGGCAGACTGAGCCTTTTAGCACTCGCAATTCTATCCACGTTGCGAATCTTACCAATATGTGTGTCGGGATCTATAAGAGCCTCCAGAACTGCATCCAACGCTCGTTCCGTGGTCTCCTCGTCCCTTGGAAGATGGGTGGAGAGAATTAGTGCTCGCCGTTCATACCACCTCCCACGTTGCCCTCTTCGCCACCTCTTCTGTGCTAGAAGGGCTTCCAAAACATCTAGTTCTCGTTCGTGCTCCCCAAGAATTCCGAGTGCAACACTACCTTTGCAAATTATTCGTGTGAGAGCATGTCCTGCGAAAAATTTCAATTATGAGAAAGCGACCACCAATTAAACAAACCGTAATGGAACCGCTCTAATCCGTTTGCTCGGCCATCCTCTTCACCGTCAGTCTTCACAAGATCCTGCCAGCGGGGATACACTCCCTCAAAAATGTCCTTTACCATGCGCGCAGCCAGCACGCGAATATTATCAGGCTTGACGTCGGGTATCGTGTCTTCATCTCCGAGATCCTCCCCCTTTCTGCTGCCGTTTGCATTCCCGGGTGTAACGGGTGTTGGTAAGAACCTGGAAACAGGAGTTCTGCTCCCAGCCGCTCTACCACCCCATGGGGGAACATTCCCAGCAAACAGCGTGTCCACTTGTCCTTCGAGAATAAGCACTTCTTCATAGTCAAGGAGGGCTTGGCGAGAGGGCCAAACATTCCTAGTGCGTTCATACTTATACCCAGGATAGGCTCGTTTACCGAAGCGGGTTAAAAGCGCTGCCAGGAGTATGCCGGGAGTGTATTGAGTTCTGGAAGGAACAGGTGAGTGTGTCACACGAATTGAATGATGGCAACTCACATGCGGAAGTACACGAGGTTTACTCGATGTATCACACCAAAAAACTCTTCGTCAACTCGTACGCATTTGACTTGGGAACAGGATGAGTCACGAACACTCTAACTCCGGGGCACATACCTATGTAGCGGAGGACAATCTCCTTGAGTCTATCTTGCTGAGGCCTCAGATTGTTAAATGGCAGTTTGGTTTGGTGGTAACCACAACCTTTGGACTGTGTGACACCGTCCCTGCGGGCAAAGCTCGTTAATGTTGACTGTGACGATGATGCACCAAGGAGATCTTTGATGAGGTCGTCTTTCTGCAAGGGATACACTCAGTTAGACATCGTTTGGCAAGGGGAGACTCACCTTCTGGTTTGTCTTGAGTTTCAGCTGTTTAGCGACAGCTTTGAGTTCGTCCACTCTCAAGCACTCTAGTAGACTCTTCAAATCCATTTCTCGTTCGTTCCTGGCTAACGCGAGAGGTCTGTTCTCCGACGAGAGCTCCGGAGCTCCTGCATCTACCGATGCCGGCTTGTCTTGCTCTTGTCGGGGATTCGCGACACTCTCGCCCATCGTAGCGTCGATGATCCCTTTTTCTTCTGGCTCTTCCTTGTTGACGACATCCGATGTTTCGGGACCCACTTGGCACAATTCGTCGATCGCTTCTACTATGGCCGAAACGGAACCAAGTTCGCCTTCATACTTCAAAGTGTCGAGGCGATGCCAAGCTTCCTGCTTTCTCAGCAGCAACTTCACCATGAGGAACCGCGCGTTATCTTTCCCAGGTGAGAAGAATTGGTCGGAGTAGGAGATGGAGATGGATTAGCGTACAGGAGAGATGAGCAAAAACTGTCAGGAGCGCGAGTTCTTCATCGTCGAGCAGATGTGTTTCCTCCTTGATCACGGTACAGACCATGTCTGAAGGTACCTATATGAGTCTAACCCACAGAATCACGAGAGAAATAAGAAGCACCTTCAAAAAGGCGTACATATGCACTGACATTCTGCTCTCCGTCTGATCGTCTCGTCTCGTTTGGCTTATCGCTCGATGGTCCTGGCACCGATTGAGCGAGCGTCTGCAGGATTGCGCTTGCCTGCGCGTCTGGCTCGTCTTCGCTCCAGACTTCACCGCCTGAGAACACGAGCGCGTTGACCGAGACTGCAGATGAAGAATCCAAAATGCGATTCATGATGAGAGCGACTGGGACATAACCCATCCCAACATATGTACGTCGCGATCACGTGACCATAACAGATCGATAACATTCATTGTATGAATCCTACATGAGTTGGACAATCAATAACCTCTTCGCAGTCTCTCGTTCTCCTCTCTCAACCGCCTGTTCTCCGCCTTCAACTCCCGAATCTCCCCATTCCATTCTTCCATTCTTTCTCTGAGTTCCTGCTTCCACCCTCTACCCATCCGAACGAGGTC
Source organism: Boletus rubroflammeus (assembly GCA_038090375.1). Classification (NCBI taxonomy): domain Eukaryota; kingdom Fungi; phylum Basidiomycota; class Agaricomycetes; order Boletales; family Boletaceae; genus Boletus; species Boletus rubroflammeus. The sequence goes on from JBBPMQ010000003.1 coordinate 46,432, forward strand.
CAAATGCAAACCCGTCATCTCTGCCTTGGTCTCGCGCTGGAAGTCATACATGACATCATGAACAATACCCCGCAGGAAATCCTGTGCAGCCGCATTCATGTTCAGATTCGCAGCTGACGGGCGGTGCGGTGATTGGAGCCAGGTTGGCGGAGTAGTTGGGCGACGTGGTGACACCTGCAAAGAAAGCTCTTGTTCTCGTTCTTCATCCCGCCGCTCGTCTACAAGGATCTCGGGGCCACCTTCGTCTTCCAATTCGTCGTTCCCTCCGGATGACTCTTGGATGTCTGGATGCTGCGCAAACCTAGTCTTCTTCACTTCAACCATCTTTTCTTTCCCCTTCCCTTTCTGGCTCTCCCCTTTGGCCCATTTTGCGACCTCGGGACTAGTAAGCCCAAGTATACCAGTACCGCTACCAGTCGCACTCGCCAACGGAGCTTTTGCTACATTCTTCCCCAATGAGATGGGCGTCACAGGTTCGCATGGTAACTCGGGATCGGACAAGTCGAGGCAATCATCACTATTGTCCGGCGTGGTTGACCGTCGTTCTTGTTTTTGTTGCATGCGCACGACGACTCCGTTGACAACCTTCGAGGATGATACTTTACTTTGAGCAATGCCAGTTGAAATGGACCTGAGCTTTCGTCCAATAGGTGCGCTCTCAGCAGACTCGGAAATAATTCGACGTGTCGTAGTTTTCGGCCGATCGCCTTCGTCTCTGGAGCCGCCGTTCAACGGGGGACCTGATCGGACTCGCATCGCTGCCAGATGCCCGGAAATAGACTCCGGCGCAGATCCGAGTCCTAGACGTTCGACGCCCAATTGTCCCATCTTGTGGGACGAGTTAGGCTTGGCGCATTGTCTTGCATTTGCTAGCTCGGTTAACCCACGGGATGTAAGTGAAGGCGGCCGAGCCTGGGTTTCGCGGTTTTCCTCTTGTTCCTTGCTTCTCTGAAGTTTCAGGGGTTTTACGCGCCGAGATAGTATTGCTGCGAACCAATGTTAGATGTATGTAGAGCGATAAAGAGGGCAAACTGCATACGAGAACGCGAAGCTGCTAGCTGTGCATCTAGCCCCGAGTTTTGGGTCTCGGATAGTGGACTTCGCACAAGAGAAAAGAGGTTCTTCTTGGGTGTAACTCCACCTCCTCCACGAATCTTTGACGCAACCGTAGCACGCACTGGGGACTTAACCCCAGAATTAGCGATAACTGAACCAGTGGATGCCATTCGTCTCGGAGACGATCTTACAACTACTGACGAACTTGACTTGGCCTTCATGCGAGCGGTGTCAGGGAGGTGAGACTTGGATTTCCACTGTAAATGCGAATGATTGGTTGTAGTCCGCACGAAATGAAACGCTTACCTGGACATTAACTGCTTTGATGGGAACACCGCCGTCACCAATGGTGAACGACTTTGGCTCTTTCTCCAGTGACCTCAAATCGAGGATCAGAAGTTTACCACTTTCAGTGCCCAGATATATGGCTGCGCCTTCCGCGGTGAAGGCGCAACAAGTGAGATGTGTTTTCACACTGACGGTTTTCAGTATCCTGGCCAAAGAAGTCAAGACAGGCGCGTTAGTCTCAAGAAATTATATACCCGTTATCTTTGTCTAGATCGACAAGTGCTACGTCGCCGTTGGACGTGACAGCAACGACAAGGGTTTTGCTAAACGGGCTGGCTGATACACCCACCACATCCTCACCACCAGGGATGCGAACGGTCTTGAGTGGGCTAGATGGTCGCATCGAATCGTAGACAACAATGTCTCGTCCAACACCTAATAAAAGCCTCCCAGAATGTTGGTGGAATAAGCAACAAGCGACAGGCTTTCTGTCCGGAAGGCCCTTCAATTGAGTGTGCGATGAAAGCGTCAAGTTATGTACAAGGACCGCAGAAGCCGACACGGACGCCAGCAAAGTACCATCGTTGGACATCGAGATCCTTGTCACAGTGTTCTTGTGAGGTTCCAGAGAGGATAGGACCTTTCCAGGTGAGTGGGTGCAATCTAGTGACCACACCTTGTTGGCGGTCGCAAAGAAGAGTATGGTGCTCTTGACATTCATTGCCAAGCATGTCACGCTATCGGATCCATAGTAAAGTTCTTCTATAAGGCATTCCGATGGCGTATATCTTTTGATAGACGAGGAATTGGCCAGGTAGAGTCGGGAGTTGTCTGGAGACCAGGCACTCGTGGAGCATTCCAAAGAACTGGAAATAGGGAATGAACTCGACGAAATCTTGAAACTGGCTGGGTCGACGAGACTGGTGCCATTGTGTGTGATAATTGCGAGCATCGCCGATCCTATAACGCGGGTCGAGATAGAGATACTTGGTGACTCGAACAACTTGAACTTGACCGGTCACCGCGTCGTGAACGCGTCGGTCACATGACCTCGAAGCAGGCATTAAACTAATTAGTACAGACAAGTGCTCATAGTGTAAATGCGAAAGCAGTAACACGGTCATTCCTCAAATCTCACTCTCTTGTGTGCTGTTACCACACGACCCTCAGACTCATAGGTAGGGATGTGTGAGACAACGTCAACTCTGCTTGCCGCTTCCACATCCCCGGATGAATTGGACTGCATATCAACTGACGCCGCCTGTTTGTCATCGAGCGATAGGACCACACTGATCGGATCGCTCGTGGTAGACTCCCTCAAGAAGCGTGGATGCTACTCTCGTGTTAGATGACAACAGAGCGAGAAAGGATTACAAATTACCATTAGGTAGTCTCGCATGCCACTTTCAGTTGCCATGGTTGGAACCTTGTCACTACCTCTCAGGTATTGCCTCCGGGCGATCATGGCTTCCTCAGCTGTGGAGCGGATGACCAGGGTTTTTACTAAAAGCACGTAAGCAATGGATACTCTCGAGAGTGAAGGAACTGACCAGTGACTGGTTTCGTTTGACCTATACGATGGACACGCTTGGAAGACAAATTAGACTACGACTGGAATGTACCAGGAATGTTTCAGACCTTGATGGCCTGTGCCTCAACGTCAGGATGCCAGACAGGCTCGCAGAAAACAATCCGGGAGGCTGATATCAAGTTCCTACAGAAGATATTAGTCCCAAGGTTGCGCATCCATTGTACGAACTAACAGGCCACGTGCGCCAAGTTTCAATTCCATCAGGAGAACTCTATACACGTCCGAAGTTTCGAACGTTGTGATACATTGCTCCCTCAGCAGGTACTGCTCCTCATTCGTGTACCGCAGATGCTTGATTTCAAACAGTGACAAGGCCTCGCCAATTTGAAAGAGTGTCAGGAGAGAGTTGGAGAAGATCAGGAACTTCTCCTTCGCAGAGTATTGCTGGACCTGCGAGCATGCAGAATGTGATCCATGCCATCGATACATGTATGCAGACATACCTCAGAAAGGATGTAGTTCAGTTTCGTTGACAGCGAAGGTCCAACTTTCACTTCAGACAAAGGTGAAGATCTCGTCACGCGACTCGGGGCTGCAGCTGCTTCAGTGGGTGTGACTTGGTTTACCCTGTCCCCGTCCTGAGGGTCTTCAAGCTCTTCATCGTCGGATGCGTCCATCCGTTCGACACGTTTCTTCAGGACTTCAACGGTCTCTTGCACCTCTTTCGCCATTTCTTTCGCTCGGTTCACGCCATGCTTTGGCTCACGTGAGCTGATAGATCTCGAAGCCATCGCCTTTTTTTCATTCCTATCGAGGATGTTGCCCTCGTCAACCAGCTCGCCTCTCGAGATCAGAGGCTTCTTGCGCACAAGCGAACGCAGGTTCACCAGCCGGTCTGGGTGCATAACATCAATCGTTCGCCTACCGCTGCACAGCCCAGTTCGCGTCCACGCTTCAGCGACGGCTGGGTCAACTCCAGATACCTTGAATGGGACGTCCGGGTAAGGTTGCATCGCTCTCCACAGGTCGTCGTTGGCGGCGGCAGCTCTGCATAGCCAAGTCAGTCGGACGTCAATACAACAAAGATAGTCCGTACGCATGTTTGAGCGCTCGCCGTAGGAGGTCTAAGTCCTCAGGACTTGCCTCCTGACCAGGCTCCCGATGGACTGCGCGATTCATGTATTCATCTGCTAAGCGGCAAATCTCGTCGACGTTGTACAAGATATCTGAAGATGACCAGAAGAGACTCCTAGAGATGCTAATATCAGAAATCGCGAGATATGATGAAAAAATTGCCCAGTGGTTTACTGTGACGAATTGTTTATAGCCGTCTGTAGTTCCTTGACACTCTGGCTCGGACGGAGGTAGATGAGAGTACTGTTTCACATAGCGAAAATGCCTTGCGACTTACACTTGGGTGGAAAAGGTAATGCTGAGACGAGCTGAGCAACAGAACAACATAATATCAATCTATGTCGACCTACCCTGCCTTCTCGCTGTGAATCGATAGCGTTGATTGCGAGGGAGGCTTGCATCGCATTGTACGACTTCAGAGCGTAATTGTCCAAATCCATGTAAATCATGTCGTGTTCCATCGGGGGCAACAAAACATCATTTTCTACATCCTCGATTCTTGCGAGCTGGAGGTAAGCACGAGTAGGTGATAATACACTCTTCGACTTACCTATGACGGACCATCACCATTTGCATTACCTGACTGAGAACATCGATAGCGCCAGGTCGTGGTCCACGTCGATCGCATAGTGGTGTTGAAACATGAACCGGGAAGCTCTTCGGATCAGCACGAAACTGGGGAACAGCAAGGAAGTCTCCAATCATGGTTCCCAGTTTGCGTAGGTTGAGACTATCGTAACTGCCCCAGACTCGAATGTAGCACCCATCATCCTGACTAGGAGATGTGGCCGTGGGAGAGCCAGACTGGGGGTAATCGAGGACAGACTCAACCGAATCAACATAATGGTCAGATTCCTGGTCGTCAGTCATACGACCTAAACTGAGACCAAGTATGTTGGATGTGGGTGTGCCAGTGACAATCCACTTGTGTTGGATACTTAATTGCCGAACAAAATAGTTGATGGTGGCTGCCATATTGCCAGCAATATGGCCTTCATCGATGACCAACCTTTTCCACCGTACTTGCAAGAGAGGAGTAATATCAGGGTCTCCAGGACAGTTACAATCTGGAACTCGGGATCCCGCCAAGCATGGGCAGGTACAAGATTTGAGGTCATAGAGTTTTTCTATCTTGTTCTTCTTGGACTCTTTGCGAAAACCTGCTGATTATTAGTCTCTGCGCCAGGAGCCACGCATCCTACATACGGGTATCACTCATGATAATCAGCTGAGAAGTAATTATCAGTCAAGTATTCAAACCCGAAGCCATCATGTATCCACTCACCTCATAATCTGACGCAAGTTTCCTAGCATCAGGAAGATCCATGGAAGGACGGACAATGAGATACCGAACACAGTCATGACAGTGCTTGTCAATCTCAGTCTTCCACTGACCCAACAAGGACAAGGGGACAATCATTAGGGTGGCTGAGGAGAGGTACATGGTTCGAGGACATAGATTGGGTGCAATCCGACGACGTGACCTTTTCAGTGCTTCCGCAGCGAACTCGGTATTGTAATGATGATAAAATGGCCTGTTGGATCGTACCATTGGCCACAGATGGCTGGCTTCAAGTTCATCTGCAAATGTTGGGCGGCCTGTGGTGACTTTGAACAAAGAAAAATAGTGCACGAGAAGTTCGACGAGGGATGGTACATGGTGAATAGCCCTCCAGCCCAAACCAGCTCTGTCCCTTGCGAGAGCATACTCCACAGAAGGGAAGTGACGGTAAGCCAAAGGCGTCATCACTGGTCGCTCATCGACCAGGGACTCCTCTGGATCCGGGAGTTGACTGGCAGTTGCGAGGACAAGAGCCATGATCATGACCGTCTTTCCCGTTCCTAGTGCAGAACTAAGTTACAGGCTTCCACACTCGGCTCAGACGTACCTAACTCTTCGCAGAGTATACCCCCTTGAGATGGGGAAAACATAGGACATTCTTGCAACACAGACATGGTCGATGGCTGAACATAACAATGAGTGCCTGACATGCATGAGACAGTGATGTGCAGTGGATCCGGAACAGGGCTAGTACTCGATTCCTTGTGGAGCATGACAGCAACCGAGTGTCGCTGATAGCCGTATAAAGTTGTTCTTAGACCCCAAATTACATCTCCGGATGCGATACAGTGGGAGAGTGTTGTATTCCCATTTGTTGATAGGTTTAGTATCGGGGAAGGTAGATCGCTATAAATTCCAGCCATCGTGCGGTTATCCTGTCGACAATGATTAACACCAACATTAAAAAAACGATTAAAAAACCACAAACGACGTGGTGAGACAAGAAGTGCTTTTGTGGAGCATTGAGAAAAGCCTCATCCGCATCCCACAAGCCATCGTTTTGCTCAATTAGTGGTACGATGCTATGCATATAGCGTTGACCTTCCCTGACCACAGCTTCGGGGCGACGGCGTAATTGTCCATGGACATTTGGTAGGTCATTAGGGATCAGATAAATTCTGATGAATATTATGTGTCCACTGGCGCCAAGTCTGCAGGTTGCCCGGAGAAATAGATGCTCGGTCAGAAACGCCAGCTCCCGAAGGAGGGTGTCCGCTGGACGAGTAGATAATTTTCGGACGGGCAGTGAATGCCAACTTGAATCACGGTTGGTGGATGCGCTGGGGCACGGCGATTCACCATCGTGGACAGCGACGGTTAGTGTTCCTGCAGGAAGCAGGCTGCTCAACGAGAACACGTCGGCAGTGTCTCGCGCTGGGACGACAGGTAACCTGTATTTATCGATGCAAAACGGACAACACGTGGATGTTAGCGGGCGTTGTGTTCCGTCGCTTGTCTGCATGAGTTCGGAGGACACGTCCATTGCGATTGACGCTTCAGCTGTCAGGTACACTCAGGCTCTTCTCGATAGTCGTGCGAAATACTTTCTTTTTCTGGCTTACAGTTGAGGTACTACCTTTCGGGCCAGACGGATATTACACCTTCGACTTCGACTTCATGGCGTCCCTGTTAAAACGTTCCCATGGTCCTGGAATTCGCATTTCAGCGACGACCAGACTCACACCAAAGAAAACTCGCTTTATTCGGCAAAATTCCAGCACCGTCTCTGAATCCTCCAAAGACACAATAACATGGCCGGAATACCTCGAGATTCGACGCGGCAAGCGCAGATGGGAGACGGTATACTGCTCACACTTTCCCCAGGATTGCTATGTGTTGATGCCCTTTTACTCAGGCCTTGACCATCCCTTCCTCTCTTCTCGGCCTCGTGGGTGGAGCCGCGTACTTTGGATCTCTAGAGACGGACGCGACCAAACCGATCATGGTGAACCCCCAACTTCACGGCACGCGTTTAAAGTGGATGCTGATGACTCATGTATCAGGGAATTGACCCCATGTTCTTTTATGGGGCTTGTACAATGGCGTGCACGGGTGAGTCAATCCAAATGGCCATCGTAACCTCATCTTCAACGTTTCCAAGGTCTCGGATACCTTCTGGGCCCCGCAATCGGTTCAGCTTGCTGGAGAATGACCCATCGTCGTACCCTCACCCTTATAGAAGCAAAGGACCGCAGATTCTACAGACATATAGTCAAAAATCGTGTTGACCCTACAGCACAAAGTGCTAATAACCCTGTGCCGGACTACTATGGTATAGAGCTACCGACTTTTCGTCTGAGACTCTTTCTGAACTATTTTTAAACTATCAGGAGAGAAAATCGGCTCACTGCACCAATACCGCCAAGTACGTATCGCAGCATTCTCAACCAGCTTTCCTTCTAATACAATTTCAAGTGGCTACGAGACCAGGCAAAGTTCAGGCGGAAAGCACGGTTCCCAGAGGAATAGAAGCAGGACCACCTCGATACACTATCCTAGTGTACTCGATGAATTCGTTATCCTATATTGGGAGCCGATTGACATTCCTCAAGGCCTCATTCCCGATAGGCCTAGACAAGTGACGGCTACGATATTCGAATGAATTAACCCAATGTTAAAATACCGCGGTAATAATTGGAATGAACGTTTGGCCACCAGCCATGCCCTAGCCAGGCTAAGCCAGCTTGTGAAATAAGATTGCGAGCACTAGGCTTCGCGGAAAAAGCGCACCGACGCAAAGTAAACGAAGAGTCGCGCCCAACATGGAACGAACCCAAGAATATCGTAAATTGCAATTCACACCACTAGCTCTTTGATCCTAGCCCGGGCCTTCCCAAAGACCGGGTTTCCATACCGCTCACCGCAAGAGCCTGAGGTGTCACTGGGGAGTCTAGTTCCCCTCCCCAACTTTTTTCCCAATAGAAGGTTTCGTTTTGCGAAAATGACAATGCACGCGCCGGTGCAGATTTGGGGTGGGGATCCGGAAACAGGTTGCGGGGTTTAGTGAGATTGGACGGGGGAGGGGATCGTGCACGCTTGTAATGCAGGGCTGCAAATTTTCTGTCCGAATCCTCACCTGGCGCAGGGCCGCTGATTGAGCGGATCTGGGGTGTCCAGCGCACGTTCGGTAGAGGGGTGACAGTGACTATCGAGCGGGTCGCAGCCAGAGCTTCGACGTCGCGTACCGATGCCTTTTCCAACGGTCGTTCATCTGACACCTTTGATGTTGTTCGCCGTCTTCGTATCCAGCAGAAAACAACCGCTTCATCGTGCAGCGTGGGTTAATCCAATCCTCTCCGAGAAGTGAATCCAACCAAACCGTACCTAGAGCAGCCAGCGAAAAGAGTGACAGAAAGAAAGCGATTGAAGCGATCGAGGCGGGTGAAATGCCCGTGCTGCTCGAGCTTGATTGAGGGGTAAGTGTTGAAGATGCGACAGGCTGCGAGGTCTGTGAAGTGGATGCGGCCTCTCGGCCAGCCAGAACGTAAGAGGAACTCATGAGTGGAGGGAACGCGCTAGCTGGAGCAAAGCGTTTGGGTTAACGAACGACGCGTCCGTCGAGGGCAGAAGCAAAAGAAGTGATATCTCATGAGACTCAGGTCGAGCCTATGTAGGTCCTGGCAGGGCACCATTACCCCTAGCAACGCCTGAATCGCCACGGGCGACGTGGGAAGGTGGGGACAGAGGGCTCGGAGATTAACTTTGTAGCGGTGTACCGAGTAACTGTGATGGACACGACACAAGTGTGTGAAAATGGAATGTTGTGAACTTTCAAGTTTACCTAGAATAACTTGAAGTTGTAAGGGATCCTGCAGCTCGAACTTCAACGCAGAGTGAGCAACCGATCATAATCAAGTAAAGCACTCAAAAGTGGGACGGACGAATGATGCTGCTTGGAGTCAAATTGCCGGATTCCGGAATTAAAACCCATACCTGGCACTTCGTAACAAATCGCGAACTTGACTGCCACATCACATGCGCCACCGCTGATACGATATACCTCAAAAGTGTATGTGCTGGATTGGACCAGTGTCATAATTACATGACCTAATGATGTCGAGACAGTGCCATAGTATGCAACCAAGATATCTGATGCCGGCGCACTAGATCGAGTCGACCAGGATATTCGATATAGCTCTGTGCAGCGACCGTGCTCCTTCGCTAGGGTGGTAGCTCGGTAGAGCCTTCACGACCATAAACTCTACATCTTGAGGAGACAACATCTTGGAAACATCCCCCGAGAGTGCATATACGGCCTCCGCAGCAATAGCCTTCTTCTCATCCAGCGTGAAGGCTACAAAGGGAAGGACTGCAGTGACACGAGAAACCAATGAAGGCTGTTGAGGAAGCATGAGGCAAGTTTCTCGACGAGAGAAAATGATCTTACCCCGAGGCAGTGCGAGATATGGGGTCGCAGCATACCCGTTAGCTCAAGGTACTCCTCCCGAGACATTCGCTTGTCTGGTTCCGCACGATTCTCGTGGTGTTCGAAGACCAACTCATGGCCAACGTTCGACGTGCCTAACCAAATGACATTGCGCACATCGACGTGACGCTTTCCAGCCTCCAAGGAACATCGACCTACTAGGCTATCAGCGGGACCACATGGAATTCAACGTTCAAGACGAACCCAGTTCCCATGGCATAAGGAGAGACCAGAGCGCCTTCTGATCTTCAACTTTCTCAATTTCCTGGCATACTGCATGAGAACCTTGTCCAACCCATCGATGTAAGACACTCACGTCCAAGACAACTACACATCTCTTCCCCTCATTTTCATTCAAAAATTCTGCGAGAGTACACGAAGACGGTTCCTGCAAAGCCGTTCGTTACCAGCCGATGTCGGTGTGGTAGATGGACTGACTTACCTCATACGGACTCATAGAATACGACTGCCAGATGTCATGAGTAGATCGGAGAGTAGTCATATTTACAGTGTGAGTAGGGACATCAAGCAGGGATCCGACTATTCAACGATGTCAGATGCCAAACCCCACACGATGGAAAGAAAGACATACATTTCCGTGCCAGCAAGCTCTTCCCGTGACCGCTCGGACCTGTACTAGCATTCGTACGGCTTCAAATGCTAAACAAATGGAGCCACGCACCACACAGCAAAACCACGATAGGAGCCACAGCCAACTTCTGAGAGTGCATGCCAAGAACGCGGAACAATTGCTCCAAGGCCCAGTCTTGCCCAATGACATCGTACCGAACCCGCGTCAGAGGGCGAAAGAACGAGCGGTAGATTAGCTGTGAAGTCTGGCGAGTATGAGTTGCATCGGCTCGGGCGACGAAGTATCTAGGTATAACGAGTAAATGAGCCAGGAAACGAAACAAATGGTCTAAATTACCTTGTAGCTGGATCCATTCCTTCCATTGTGGTCTCTGGAGGCGGAGCACTTGGTTCATCACCTCCCTCTTTGCGTGGTGCAGGGTTCAAGGTTGAACTCCGCAATGCTGAGGGGTTTGCACCATACGCAAGCAGCGCTTTAACGATTTCTTGTTTGTGCGCGAGCTTGTCATTGGAAAGTGTAAACGCCAGAGCGGATTGGGGTCCAACGGAATCGTTTGGACCTGCCTCGCCACTCTCAAGGACTTGGCGCACTTGGTCCACATTGTCACTAGCGATAGCGAAAAGCAGAGTAGGCGTCGGTGTAGCGATGGCGTGAACCGGGGTTGCGAGAACAGAAGCAGGACACGTCCAATCATCTTCTTGTTTGGATTGGATGGGACGTGATATGGTATAATCATGCTCGTCAATTTCTTGTTCCTCGCCCACAGCGCAAGAAAGACTTAATGTCGAAGTCCTCCTAGAAAAACGATGGGTACCATCAGCTGAAGTATAATTTCGAGAACCTGCTCGATAATGCGATAAACGCCAAGACTTTGGCTGTTGAGTGGGTGCAGAAACAGATCGTGAATCGCGACGAGTCGAAGAAGAATGCGACGCAAAGCAAGTATCATCGGCGGCTTGCAGAATGGGAGAGTTGGAATTGGCGCGTTTGGGGGTATGGTGTATCTGCTCGGGTATTCGTTCACATGAAGACGAAAACTACCGCCAGTTAACTTATCAACTCCACGGGGAAACCAGCTGACATACCGATGAATTACGTGAAAACGAAGTATTAGATGATACACTTGGAGATTGCGGTGTAGATGAGTTGAATATATGGTCTACTGTTGGATAATACCTGTCAGTGTTGGAGGGTGACTGACGAATCACAGGGAACTCACAGGACAAAATGCTAGATGCAATGCTCGACGAATGAGAAGACAATGTGGAAGATCTCTTCTTAATGATGGAGGACTGAGCGAGCAGATCAGTGGTGGAAGTAAAGCTGTCAGGGAGCTACTGACGAGGCGGAGCGGTTTTAACCCGCCTGTGGGAGGAGCAGACATCGGTTTCACAGGCAAGGGCGGCCGTGTGGAGGAAGCGTGGAGCGCAGAAGAACATTCTGGAGGCGAATCCTCTTTCGCTATATCGGTTCGAATGCGCAATACCTCTCGGAGCTGGGACACGGGGAGCACAGCATCCAGCACCTGCGATGCAATTCGTGACGACTGTGTCACCACAGGCCAAGTAACAATTGAGTTCAAGGGTCATCCAATCAAAATTGCTCACAAACCTGCGGTTTGTGGCGCCGAAATCCCAATGGAACCACGGTGCTCCCGATCTCCCTATCCTGCAATCTAGTAGACGGATGTGGGGGGGAAGAAGAGGCGTCGGAAGAATTTGCCTTCGGAACAAGTTCGGTGAGGGAAGAACACAGAAATGATCTCCGCCCAGTCCAAAGAGGACGAAGGGCAGTTTCAGACCATGGTGAATCTGTGCTGGAATTACTAGTCTTGCTCTCAGAAAATGGAGAGGATACCCTGTGGAAGACATGGGATGCGTGATCCACAGACCAGAGGTGAACATCTTGAGAGGGATCCTCTGTGGAGGTAGACACATCGACACGTGCCGTGTCCTTATGCGCGGGACTAGAGAACTCTGAACCATCGTCGGAAGTACCATCGTCAAAATACTGGTCATAAAGTGACTGCACGGAATCGGATCCATCCGGCTGTTCCACTGGTGGTGGTGACGACCTCGATATATAAGGAATGTCTCCAGGGATAGTCACAGGAGACGACCTTCCCTTTACGGTAAGATCGGATGCGGCTCGACTCCTTCGCAAAGTAAAATCACTGTCGGAATCAGGAGACCCGGGACCCGAGAGTATCTGTTGCACTTCTTCATGCTGCAATATTGCGCATACGTTTGACACATCCTTTTCGAGATTCGCAACAGCTGCTTCGGACAGGACAGACGTATCTTCTTCACCACTGAAGGTGGAGTGTCCGACAATCTCAGCTGGACAAAAGGGAGGTGGGAGATGAAACGACAACCGTCGAGTGGAATCGTCACACTCCGAGTCGAAAGATTCAGTGATTTCATCGGACCCCAGACTGTTCTCCACCAGAGTTTGACCTGCCTCGGCCGCGGCGCATTCTGCAAGGTAACCCTGTGAAACGGTGGGCGATGGCTCCGGGGACCTGGAATCGTTGCCATCGGCGTCCGGAAGTGCGTACACGAGAACGTCCTTGCCCGAGGATGGACTCTGAGAACTCTCTGCCAATGAGCTCGATTTCGCAGAGGGTTTATCGAAATGCAAAACACCAGACAGGCGTTCCTGTGGGGCAACGACGTTCTCTGGTGCAGATTCCTGAACATCCCCACCCGCAGCAGTATAGCCGAGGACGTCCTGGCACGAAGATGAATTGTAAGAGCTCTCCGTTGACGGACTCGAATTGGGTGAGTGCCGATCGTAATGCAAAATAGCGGGAGAACGTTCCCGCGAAGCAACAACATTTGCTGGGGCAAATTCCTGAAGATCATCGGCACCTAGATGAGCAGAGCTGAAAGCGTCCTTGACGGAATGAGGACTATAAGAGATCTTTGCTGACGAGCTCGATTTCTGAGGGCACTTATCGAAATGGGAAGCACCAGACAAACGTTCTCGCGGGGTAACGTTTTCTGGAACAAATTCCCGGAGGTCACTGGCGCCTGAACGATCAGAGCCGATAATGTCCTTGGCCGAAGACAGACTGTGGGAGGTATCCACCGGTAAATTCGATATCGAAGAGCGTCTATCAACCCCAGACAGGGGTACCCGGGGGTCAACAACCTCCCCCGGAGCAAGTCCCTGGAGATCATCGGCGCTAGCAGAGGTAAACAGTACATTCGAGTCCGTGGCAGCTTCCTCCGGGAGCAAACACTCAGGGGCTCTTGCCTCAGAGATCCCGGGGCTGTCAATCTGACTTGCCACACCTGTCGCGGCAACGAGGCAAGAAGACTCGCGCATGTGTGAGCCGACAATGGGGTGTTCCAAGAGTTCGTTTACATCGCCGTAATGCGGGAGTACCGACGTGTTAGGCGTTGAACAGCCGGAAACGGATGAAAGGAGGGAGTTGTGCTTGACGGGGGATACCTTGAAGATATCGCTCAAGTCGTCATAGGAAGGTTGCGTTGAAAGCGCGGTCCTAAAGGACAGATTATCATCGGAAGGCTGGTTGCATGAATCTAGATCATATTCCCTTGTTGGATGAAGATGTTCAGGGGAGCACCGCCGCGGGCTACGCATAACTGCGGGAACCTCCGGTAGCTCATCGTCTTCTTCGGTATTCTCTTCTGCGACAACGGGGACGTTGACTTGCAAAGGGTTACAAGCCTCATTTCCCCCCTGTTCTTCGAAAGGCGACGTGTCATAAGCACCCAAAATGGTATATGCAATATCTTCATTGTCTTCCGAACTTTCATCAGGGTCAACTTCCTTGATGACCTCGATGGGATTACGAGGAGATCGGCGCAGAGCATTGACATCGTACGAGACTCTCCTGTCCTGGAGTGCGGGAGAAGAATGTGAATAAGGTAGGAATGTCACTGGAGATCGAAAGCTTCTTGGCGGTGAACGCGGGAATGGAAGAGGGCTGACCCAATTGTCTCCATCGGCATATCCTGAATCTATTGAATCACCTCTTTTGACCCTGGAATCCAACGAAGGAATAGGAAACGGATGGAGCCTGACCGACAGTTGAACGGGGGACAAGAGATCCACCGCACCAGTCGCAATGGGGCTAGCTACAGAAGATTCCCCGAAGACACTATTCTGGGGAGAGGCTAATAACGACGCGCCGGTGAACGACGAGAGGGTAGATTGCCTATTTGACATTATCACGGTAGGATCCTCCTCCCCGCAGTCGTCCGTATCTTCGTCGTCACCTTCTTCTTCAAATTCTATTACATGGGTTTCCGTATCCTGCACGAAATAGGATGTAGTATCCCCGTCGGGGGATTCCTCGTCATCAGGGACGGGAAGAAACTCAGCGACGAGTTCAGCATGCCCTTCGGGAAAGAAAGGTTCCATCCGGTACCCGAATGGATCAACCAACGTATCTTCGGGATCGGATTCAAGAATCGAAGACAGTTCCGTACGACTAGAAGTACCTTGCTCCGTTTCCATGGGAGGATTGGAGGGAGGACCAATGACATCGGAAAGCACGGATAAGAGTCCAGAGTAGCGCGACGAATCTTGGATAGGGCTTGCCGGACTCTCCGGACTTGCTAGGTTAACCGAACGGGGGCTGGCAGAGTTGACAACGACGGAAGGGGGATCGAAGTCGGGCTTGGGAGAGAGGGATGGCTGCTTGACCTGAATGATGCTGAGTAGCGGCTGATTGACAGCACTCCTCGCTTTAACATCGTGAAGAAAATTGCAAGAGTCTGCAAAGAGACATCGTCCTTGAGAGAAAAACGGACATGGTCGTGCTGGGACGGGTCAGGAGGAGGAATGTGGATAGAGATAGAGAGAAGGACTTCACTTCTCTTCAGCCAGGCTGGTTCTTGAATGGACATTCCAGCAGTTCATTGAGCGAAAACCGGCGCGAACGAGTAGCACTGGAGC
Source organism: Boletus rubroflammeus (assembly GCA_038090375.1). Classification (NCBI taxonomy): domain Eukaryota; kingdom Fungi; phylum Basidiomycota; class Agaricomycetes; order Boletales; family Boletaceae; genus Boletus; species Boletus rubroflammeus. Next base: position 61,730 of record JBBPMQ010000003.1, read on the forward strand.
ATGGACCCTCGCGGTCCACTGCAAGGAATCAAACCGGCCGTAGTTCCGGCACAGCCACACTATCACCCGAGTTTGCCAGCCGCCGCAGATGGCAGTCAGAATGATCGCCCGTCTGACCCTCTTCTCAGGCCCTCAGTGCTCTCTGTGTGAGGTGGGTATTGTGCAGCATTTATATATGTCTAGTGACGAGCGCGAATGTCCAGATCGCCAAGGCCGAATTAGCCAAAGTGCAGAAACAGGTGCCCAAGCTAGTACTCATATTTATTCAGCATTCGAAACTCATCGAAAGCGCCCAGCGAGAGTTCGACCTGGAAGTCATCAACATCCAGGAAAAAGGCCAGGAAAGGTGGAAGAAGAAATACGTTTACTGGATACCCGCCCTCCATCTCGACGGGAAGGAGATAGCCAAGGGTCGCTGGGATGCCTCCACAGTGCTCGAGGCGTTGAAACAACGGGAGGCGAAACTCAGGGAGTCCGAGCAGTCGACGGAATAGTCGGTGGTCCCGACGACTGTTTCATTGTCGACACTACATCTTCTATATATCCCTCTGCCCCATATCTCGGGCACTGCCATTCCTGCCTGTACGACAGAATTCCCGGTATTGTGCTCGGAGAAGAAAAGGATGATTTATTTCCTTCTGCAGGGCAAGACCTCAGATTGTGTTTCAACTGTGGTTCTCCCGACCACGCCGTTGTGTCGTGCCCAGAACCTATCGATCGACAGCTGGTCTCTTTATCACGCCAGCTCTTCAACTTTCTCCATCCAGATCAAATTGGACAGCAAACTACCCGCTTCTACGTAGCCGAAGGATGGAAACAACAACGGCTTGAATGGCTTAGATCTTATGAGCCAGGTGTGATTCGCGGTCCTCTCTTACGAGACGCACTTGGATTACAGGAGGGGGACCCGGGAAACACCGTCGAGTGGCTCCGCAACATGGCATACTGGGGCTACCCTCCCGGATGGGTTGGCTGCCGCGACCCGATGCAGTTGGTTTGTTCCCGCATTCTAGAAGGCGAGGCGGAAGGGCAGGTCACCGCTACAGGATGGGATTCATTCACAATCTTCGAGGGTGCGGACAGTGACGAAGAAATTGACCTAGGACTGTTCAGTCTGCGAGGCCCCTCGACACCTTTATCGGCAACGAGTTCCTTGACCGCGTCTGTCGACGTAGACGTGGAACCAACTCGATGGGCTACCTACCCAAATACATATTTCTCCTCCACAGCCCTCTCTATTTGCAACGGCACACCACTAGACAGGGTGGCTTCGTCACCTTCCCGGGTGAGTGCCACATTCACTCCGGAAAGAAGGGCACTCTGGGAACGTATACTCTCTGGTGGCTTGGGCATAAATAACACCTTATCAGTGCCGCCGTGGAGAGCGCCTGGTGCGTTTGGTGGCTCGAGCTGTTCAGCTTTGGAAGCCGTTGTCGAGGACTTTGTCCCCCCACCACCACCAACTACACCCCCACCGCTTCCTCTCATACCGAATTCCCATGTGCAGACATTCATTCCACAGAAATGCTCGGTGCCAGGCAGAGAATCAACGCCTTCCTTTGGATCTGAAGAGATTGTTGATGTTACCGACGATAGATCAGTGGTCGACATGGATATGTCCGACGATTCTGAATAACATTCATTTGACCATCATTCGACCTGATCGTTGCTAGTGTTGCCGGTTGAATCACGCACGTAATCCAAGGTGAATGATAATATCATATTGGTTTCAGGACTAAAGCTACACATGATGTCATGCCAGCTGAGAAATACAAACATTATTGTAACACAAAATATTAGTCATGTGTTAGGTCGGAATGGCCGAAAAAAAGGTCCTTCCGGGGTAGTCGTACTTATGCAAGTCTACAGAGCCTGAGCAGGGTCGTCCATTTGTCGTGGCAATCCGTAATCAATCAATGATTTGGACGTGGAATCATAGGGCAGTGGTGCTAGATTGGAAACGTGGCTCAGGATCGACTGCCGGCGATTGTGAGCGGGAGGCAATATAGGGTGCGCTAGTTGGACGTGCGGCATAACGTGGCAGCGTTTCGAGGGGCTTGGAGATGAGGAAGCCTGGAAGACTGGTTATTGTCATGAGATGACAATGATGGACATGACAAACCTTTCATTCCTGCTGCTTTCTCGCCTTGACGTCCAAAACCGTATCCAGCACGGCTCGCACTCGCAGCCCCGAACTCGGGAAGATCACGACCCTTTTCTTCGTACACTGTCGAAGTATAAGACTGTCCTGATGTTGAAGTAGCGGATCGGTTTAAGTTTGCGGCAGGGGGCAAGTGAGTGGGGAGGGTGTCCTGAGGACCAGCACGCCATGCCTTGATAGAGCGTCTTTGCTTTGCCGACTCGCGGAAGATAAGACCAAGAAGCATGTTGAGACAACCAATGACAAAGAGGAAGAAGGCAGCCACGAGGGTGAAATCGTCAACGTGTTGAGAAAGGACTGAAGCACCGATTCTATATGGAATGAGCATGTCGCCACTGCAGAAATGATAACAATAGACACACAGTCCCTGGAATATGCCCAATGCACCGAGACCAAATTGAGTGCCTAACACGGGGAAGAAGCGATTAAAGAATGCGGCAGGCCAGCCAAGTTCGGACAAAACGAGGGTGATGACTTGGAAGATGATGAAGAGGCGATTTATGACCGCCCAGAACACACCACCAATTTGATTTGGGACGGTGCTGTCTCTGTGGGGGATGTGAGGGTGTGACAAAGAGTGTGAGCCAGACACCTACCCTATGTATTCACAGTCGACGAAAGCTTGGCTGGTGGTACTGTTACTACTCTGCTTGGCCGAGTCATAGGCGTTGACAGCCTCGACGTCCGTGACCATGACAAGGATACTGCTCGCGAAGACGAGAAGAAGGGATACGATGCTAAGCACGCGGACGGCATTGAGACCAAAGAAAATGTCTGTATGAGAGATGAGCAAACGACGGGATGCGTAGGGGTATACACGTACATGTGCGTATAGGTGCCATGATAAGGAAGACAAGGAGAGGATGAGGTGACCCAGCACCGGATGAGAGGAGAACCTTGAAAGGAGGGGGGGGGGAATGAGATACACTGCATGATCCCCGGGTCGATTAATGCTTATATACTTGTCGCCATTCACCAACGCGTTCTATTGTTCTCTCCAGAAACCACTTGCTTGTAGTCCACTTTCGATAATTACGTAACACACCTTCCATTGTCCTCGTTGCCGCGTTTTAGCACAAAAAGATATCTATTATAATCCCGTTAATTAGCGTATATAGCACCAAAATGCAGAAGGCATCATGCCTACCAAAGAAAAAAAAAAGTCCATGTACTGTCCGTAGACTACAGAATTGCTCGGAGTGAAGGGGCATGTGAGGATGTAGTCCACATAAAAACGTCCTTGTAATGCTATGTACGTTCGTAGTTAGTCGGGACGCGGGACAGTGCCCATTTTCCATGATCGCGCATCGCACAACGCTTAGCGCGAATAAGCAGGCGGATCTATGTGCAGCCCCTCAGGAACCCGCCCGCCGTCCGTGTGCACGATGACACTCGACGAAGGTCTAGAAAATGTCCGGCGCGCACCCGGCACTACAGTATCGCTGGGCGAAGGAGGACCATCATTGATGATCTGCAAGACACGTCGTTCGGTGTCGGAGACAGGGCTCCTAGAGCGATTCAGTGGTTCAAGAACAGCTAGGTCGTCCGTGTTTGGTGACCAAGAACTGAGCAGTGCCGGGGTCAATTGACCGTTTGACAGTGGCCTCGTGCTATTCGAATGCGAGACCATAGACAATGAACGGGGCTCCGTCTCGGTGCTGCCGACAGGACTCAACACCCTCGGTCCAGGTTGTGTTTGAACGGTCAAAATGGAACCAGCCGTGGAAGGCCTTGAGGATCGCGTGTGAGTACCTTGTAGCAACGGCGTTGCCGAAAACGATGTCTGGCGGCTGTGTATACCCGAGTGATCGCTGACCGAGCCATGACGTGACGTCCTTGATGGCTCGCCGGCGGCGCCAGGAGGGATGACATGCCCAACAAGTCCGTATTGGTAAGGCTTGGGCTCACCACCTGAATCGAGTCTGCGACTGTCGCGTTCAGGGCGTACAGGTACAGTTGGCGCCCAAGCCTCGTCATTCTGGAGTTCCTCCTTCTCAAAGATGTCATCCCATGACCGACGCCTTCGACTATGATATATGCATCAGTAAGTATTCAAAACGCGAAGCACCAAGGTTTTACCATATCCACCAGAGGGATCCCACCACCGCTATCAGTCCAAGGAATCCACCGAGAACACCACCGACTATGGGCGCAATATTCGTTCCTGACCCTTGTGAGACATTACTTTGCAGGCTAGGGCCGGCGAGTGAGGTAGGTACGTAAACCGCAGTGGGAGGTAGCGTTGTAACCGCTGTGACGACGGTCTGCACAACCGAGCCATCTGCAAGCGTGGTCGAGGACACCTCAACCACTGTAGAGGGCGGGGGAGTACTTTGCACAAGGACGGACGTAGTCAGTGGGATATTTATGGCAGACTGCGCAAAGGTTTGCGACGCAATTGAGCTCCCTCCTCCACTGGTGCATGGAGCGAACAAGGTCTGAGTGGGCTGGGTTTCTGCGACTGGGACAGACACGACAATCGGTACTTGCACAGCTTGGCCACCACCTAGCAAATACGATCAGAGCTCGTCTATTTTAGGTGCACTAGAGCGACCAAAACACATCACGGCCTCAGGACGCCAAAAGACACGGATGCAGAGGGTGGGAGCAAAAATGGCTCAGGGCAAGGGCACCCACCTCCTACGGTATTCACCTCCGTGACTTGTGCACTTGATATACACCCGACGGATGAGCCACTGATTGTGCCTGAAGCGACACACGACTGCTGCACGACAGTGGTCATTTGAGCCTGGGTGTCTGCTGCACTCTGAGAGTACGAGGTTGACGGGGCGAAGGTTGAGACCGTGGCATACAGGGTTGCTGTCGGCGTTGGGGTACAAGACATGCTAAGCCAGACCTAAGAGCAAGCAAGCAAGCAGCGGGGAGGGATATCCTGATATCAGAGCGGATCAAACCACGACAAGATGATGAGCTCAGAAAGAAAGAGAGAAGGAAAGGAAAGAAATGAGAGAAAGAGATGATTCAAGGCGGTGAAAGCTTGCTGACACCACTCAAGTCGCTACATACATTTATTTGACGGCTCGCTTCCTCGCTTTGAGCCGATAGCTGAATTCAACCGGTACCGAGTCCTGCGTACATTCCGTAACATAACTATGGAATCACTAAAGGGAGGGACATGTCACTCGTGTTCCTTCGCCTCGCCATGCCCTGGCTGAGCGTCCTGCGCTCGGCCGATGGCGACCAAGAGGCTCGACGCCCTCGCTTATCCTCCCCACCCACGACCTCTGATACGCGTTGACCCTTCTCCCCTAGTGTCATAGTACTATCACCCGGGTGGACTGCGGAGCTGATGTCCAGAACAGGCTCGGTAGAATATGACACATTCTCCTGCGAAACGGGTTTGCTACCCTGCCTCACTATCCGCCATAGTGTTTTGCTCGCCCTCTTTACCAACTTTGCAAACGCGACAATTGGATCTTGCATGTCCTCCTCCGGCACGTCAAGGTCCATGGACCATAGTAACGATCCACCTTCCTGCTGAATAGCCCGTTTGCGGCGCGAACGTGCAGATGAACCGAGAGGTGCCAAAGACCGCTTCCTATTAGTATCAATTTGCGGAAGTGGTGCAAATTTCACGGTAGGAGTGCCATGAGAGGATCCGAGGGACGAACGGACATCGTGTACCGATGATTCAGCAATTAACGACGTGGGGGGACTGGCAGTGCCAATGGAAGAGGTAGCGTCGAGTGATGGCGAGGTAACGAGGGGGGCAACCTTGTGGATTTCATGGACGTCAAAGAGGGATTGTTTCGGTGACATCGGTAGTTACTCGGTGTCAGACCGAGTGCAAAATGTGAAAAAGAGTGTGATATCGAATAAAAGTGAAGCAACGAACTCGAGAAACTTCGCACCGCCCAGCGTCGCAGAGCTGCAAGCACCAACGAATCGTCGGACGTGGTGGATTGGGAAAAAAAAAGCTGTTGTTCGATCCTGGCAGTGGCATGTGCATGTGACCGGTTGACCAACTGATCAATCAGTCAGATTCAAGTGACCATCATAACCGTGACGCTACATTGCTTCTGATGACCACGGTTCGTCCCGATTCCCAGTCTCAGCCTATCCTTCAGTATGGTCGAAAGCGATCAAACACCGCCCAGTCTCTCGCTAGGATGCCGCCTAGCACACCCGGTGTTCCGTTGAAGCTAGGCGACTCCAAGGTTCTCAACACCTGGGTCCATGACCCAAAGGAGTCTCCAAAGGTCATTCTCAATCGATCATGGTGGCCCGGGGTTGCAGAAGGAGACTTGCTGCGTGTAACCCAGTCCGAGGACACCTCCGGTTATCTTTTTACCGTGCCCAAAGATGAAGGCTGCCCAAAACCTCCCCTTCAGGCAAATTCCTCTCAATTCACCGTGTCTGTCCCGGCTCATCTCCAGTTGTTTCAGATATCTTTACCCAGAAATGTTGCCGATGCATTTTCCATGAAAAACAACACCGAAGTAACGGTCACAAAGGTACACAAGATCGCACTGCATCTATGTCATTTACTCACATGGATCTCCAGGTAGACAAGGATAGCCATTCGGCCGACTATGTCGAGTTCTCTTTTGCTGATCAGTACCTGGGTCGTAATGAGATGTGGAGGCTCGGTAAACATCTGGTTGGTCAATGTATTTTCGTTGACCAAGATATTTCTTTCATCGGCATGATCGCCGCGAAAGTTCAGGGCATCTATGTCAAGGGCCAACAGGTAGGACAACAGCGCTTTCGCAACCGCCCCTTTGTTCTCCTGACGTTTCCCGCGCCAGGTGTCCTCGGGCTATGTGACGCCAAGGACCAAAACCATCTATAGGTCCTTGTCAGCCAAGGTCACAATATTCATCCAAGTTTGTCGTGAACTGTGGCAATTTTCTGGGGACGGCGAGCGTTTCTATGAAAAGATTGTCCATTCTTTTCTCCCGACACTTTTTTCAAAATGGCGGGAAGCGGGCACAGATCACACCGTCACAATCGTGTTGATATCCAGAGTTTATTACGATGCGACGGAATTGGCGTATGCTGCTGGACCCCTGCGTTGCGACGAGGATGGAAGGTCGTACAAGGATTTTTTCAAGATCATTACAGACTTGGAAGTGATCAATGACTGGAAACCAACCCTGTTTCTCCTCAAGGACTCCTTTTGGGCCTTTCAGCGGGACATTCTCCTAGCGCACCACTATCACCAAGCTTCTATGGAGTCTGCCAAACCTGACCAAGCGCGTTTGGTCGGACAAATATCATACGCTCATGATGGCCCCATTCTCGAAGCACTTAACCTGGGTCTCAATCCCAACGAGACCCATTACATCGACCGTTCTTTGTCGTCAACAGGTATCTCGACGATCATCATAACACCAGGGACTGGATACTTTCGTGTGTCCAAACAGCTCTTACGCTTGACGACGACCAGGATGCTGGATCAAGGGTTCGGGCTCGATCTCATCTCTCTTGCAAAAGCTCCGTTGCATCAGAGTCCTATCTTCAGCTTTCAAGGGTGTGAGCCCAAGTTCGACAGAGACGCGAAAAACAGCGCTCGTGACTTGGATCCGCTATGGGGTGGTGACGAGATACCCAATGATGCGACTGCACGGGAGAAAGTGACATTTTGGTGGGAGCCGTTCTGGATTGGTGTTACATTCTGGGACAAGCAAATGGACCTGCCCTTTCGGAGGGATAGGTCAGCTTTGATGTGATTTTCCCTTGAGAGCCAAACTGACGTCTGGATCGTGTTAGGTTCATCGCAAGGGCTAAAATGCACGAAATACAGATGCTCGGTCTGTTGGAGCATGATGTCCTTTCGACTATCGAGGTTCCTTTCTTGCCCGAATTCCGAGACTTGTTAGTAACCCCTCGAGATTCTCGAGATTCATTCAGTGAGGACAGGGCTCCGTCTGCAGCTGAGGTGGAGCAGGCAGATTTAGATGTCTTTGCGTCCAAGAAGGAAACTAGGCCCGCGGCTAGCGCTCGGACTTCATTTGCACCAAGCACAGGCAGCACGGTGGTCCCTTCGTCTTATCGCTCATCTACGGTCAGCGAAAAACGTGGCCTAGCTTCGCACCGCACCTCCATTGTTTCTACGCGTATCATGCCGATCGAAGAGAGCCCGCGTCGAATCATCCTGGAACTTCCCCCCGAAGGTGACGAGGACGGTCTAGTACCTTCGGTCACTGGAGTGAGTACTTCTCCATCTCAGTCCTCCATGAGGTCTGGTCGCTCCGTCTCTACGACGGTTTCAAATGTTGCGACGTCCGGCAATATCACTCCACCTTCCGCGACCTCACGGCTCGCGAAGCTTGCCCCTTCTTGGCTTTACAATCCCTTCCGTAATAATGTGGCAGGTGAGCCACAGTCATCGCCAAATGCTTCGATGCATAACATCACCCCAACAACACCCACTCCATCTGTTCGCGTTCCCATCACACCTAATAGACCAGTGACACCATCTGCATCCATCTCGCGTTCACCCCAACCCATGGCTATCATCCAGACTGCCTCGGGTAGGTCGACACTGAGTCGCACGTACGAAGAAGAACCAACGATAGCAATTCCTCATCGTGGCTCCATGTCGCGGTACTCGCCAATGAGTACACCACCGCGTGATGAACTGACATTCGGGAAACGTCGTAGCACCACTCTCACATCGCTGAACATACCACTATCATCCTCGTCACCACAGTCGAGTTCCCGCACGAATCCTTCACGTCCCCAGTTTGCGGTGTCGTACACACAGTCTTCGCTCGCTCGCCGCTGGGAACATATCTTCCCCACCCCGATATACAAACACGAGGTCAAGTGGAAATCGATGGTCATACCTGCTTGTCTCCCGCTTACGGTGGAGTATTTCCCGAGCAACACAGAATTGGAGTCTTCGTACGACGTTTTCTCGTACGACTTCGTCGTTGATCCCACCGAAATGCGTTCGTTCTTGGTCAAGCCGCCGAATGTGCAGGGCACGGTCGATGGAGTCCGCCGTGCTTGGGCGCTGGTTGTAATGCGAGGCATGGTCGCCGTTCGGCTTGCCCAGGGCTTCCAATTCGTGCTTCGCTCCCAAAACTCATCGGACGAAAAGTCGACTTTGCAGCGTCCCAAGTCGTTCATGGGCGAGGAAGATACTGCACCAAAGCCGGGCGGCGCAGCTGAAGTCTTGAACTCCACCAAGGAGCCCGTATATTTAAGTATGAGTAACGAAATACACCTGATATCCTATACTGGGGAAGCGATCCAGGTCCGTCGATATGTCCGGAGGATGCCTCCAACACAACCCTTTGACTACGAGTGTTTGATTTGGCCAAAGTTGGGTGTCGGGTACACAGAACTGAAGACCAAGTTCGTGTCGCATGGACTAGAGAACTATGGATGGAATAGGTGAGCAGACCATACGGACCGAAAAGGACATGCTCGAGTCGAGTTTCGACAGGCTGGACATGCTAGTTGCAGGTTATGAACACCAATTCAACGAGTCCTTGCGCTATTGGCGCACCAGATTTGTCGTTATTCCGTCAGCCGATGCACCCGAGATAACGAATGGACCCAGTGGGGAGAAATTGAACGAAGAAGAGATTCAGCTGATGGGTATTGACAAGCTCGCAGAGATATTTACCAAGGCGCGCTGGCAACCGCCAGATGAACGCGGACAACAGCTACCTCCTGTCAGGTTTCTGCCCACGACGTTAAATCCCGCCTATTCTATCCTGGACGACTCGCTCATGTCGCAACTTGACGAGATACATGCTGCTGGTCCACTCAAGAAGAAGATGAAGAGCGAACGGGAAATCGTGGACATGTCTCCCTCCGCCATTGCAAAGGCGATGCGCGATGACGATGGCGTACCCATCAAATTCCATCGATGGCATCGAAAGAAATACCCAGACTCGTTCACGGGGTTCGATTTCGTCTCCTGGCTTGTCCGGGAATTTAGGGACGTCTCCTCGAGAGAACAGGGGGTGGAGTGGGGGACGAAAATGCTCGAGCAAGGTCTTTTTATCCATTGCACGGGTCGCCACGGATTCTTAGACGGGTGAGTGGCATTGCCTCAGGGTTCGAGTTTTGGCAACCAATGCGTTTTAGCCACTACTTTTATCAACTCAGTGGGGAGTACGTGACAGTGAGCACGCCTTCCAGAGGGTGGTTCAAAGCTAGTCGCCACACCCAGTACGAAGACAACCTGATTGGACGAAACCACCACCCGTCTAACCAGGGGAAGCCAAGTGGGGTCAGCCCGAAGCGGACGAGAAAAAGTATGATCCTTACGCAGAGCATGATTATCGATGTCGACCCTGGAAAGGTGGGGGTTAACTCCTTTGAGCTTTCCTACTTGGTGTTGACACGGAACCTGTTCCACAGAAGAGTGACCAAGCGGAGTCTGTTATCTTGCACCATGATATCATACAGAACCCGGGGACAGTGTTCCATTTCGAGCTTCAATGGATTGGCTCCACCGCTCGCTGCATCGAGGACACACTTCGACAATGGAGCAGGGCGATTGAGAGATATGGACTCAAGCTCGTGGAGGCGTATGTTACCGAAATCAGTGACGTCCGGGATCGTAACGCGTTCCAATCGTGCTTCCCGTTACGCCTGGTCATTCCCCCTCCGGTCGTTCCTGACTTGGAAAAGAGAATCCCGGAATGCTGTCAATCGACACACTATTTTGAATATGCACTTTTGAGGCGATTTGGGTTCATCGTCGATGTCGAAGCGATGAACATGTATCCCAAGGATGTGGACGTGGTTTACTCCTATCGTCGAGCTCCGTTCAAATACTCCCAGTTCGTTCACCGATCAGGAGTTGCGTTCGTGCAGGTGTTGGGGGGCACACAGGGGTTCCTCTTCTTGACGAACCGCCTCATGGGTGCTGGCCGCATGGGAACGGCGATGAAGAGCAGAGATCGACCTGCGGCTGCTGCCGATGGAATTCGGGCTAAGCTTCATGATTTTTGTTCAGACGAAGCTGCTCTGATGAAATTTTATAACGAGGAGCTTGCTGCCCTTGGTCCTGATGATCCACCTCCATTGAATATATAGGTATCGTAATGTATTCTGGTCGATTGAAGCAACGTGTGATGCAGAGCGTCAATTAATTCAGGATCGCGTACACATCGAAGACCAGATGACTCATGATACGGAGCTTGCATTAACAATCACCTCGCGGCCATTGCCTCGCGCTGAACGTCTCAACGGATCTCTCGAAAGGGGCTTGCGCATATCTGTAGAAGTTGAGTGACTGCCGCAGAGTGGAACTGCGAATCTAGACTCACCGAATGCATCCTCCTCATCCTTTCCACCTTTACCGACACCAAGCGTGCCATAATACTCTCTCACTCTACGGTACACGCTATAGCCGAATCCCTCGTACATGTTTATTGCGAGCGCGTTGTTACAGCGGACGTAAAGATCGACGAAGAACCCCTTGTAATGTTCGTCAGAAACGAGTTCTAGACGACTGACCATGCTGCGTGCGAGGGAGAGGCGACGGTACTCGGGGGCGACGGAAAGCGCGGTAATGTGGCCATGCCATTCAGCCGACGAGCCCTCGGCCTTTCCAAGTACTGCACGAAGACGGTGTTGTGGGATCGATGAGAGATTCGGGGATGAAGCTCGTACTATAGCCCATCATGCGTCCGCTGGGTGCTTCTTGGACGCAGCACAAATCAGGCCATCGTGAGAGATATGATAAGTAGAAGCTGATGCCATACTAGAAGCGACCTGTGAGTGCTGTGGACATTGAACACACGAAATGCGACGTACTGTCTCGGTCCAGACGTCCAAGTTTCTGGGTGTGGACTTAGGGGTGTTCCGGGAGGGGATGCGATGCGAACTTACATGTTGTTGAACTTGAACATGTCAGTCGCCATGAACGGTCTTAGGACGCTCATTTTTTGGTTTGTTTTTGATAGAATGAGTTTGGTGTTTAGTATCTCTCTGGGGTCAGTCCTTGGATCCTAACAGGGACAAATACGTCTTGCAGTGCACGGAGTCACGACCAGACCCCTGGAAGTTTATTCTGCGTCTGCCTATTTTCCGATCTTCTTCACTGCATCAATGTATCAGCAGTTTTCTGCGACTGCACCCCCTGACTATGGACATAACTCGTTGATGGGGTCCCTCTCTGCCGGCCCAAGCACAGTTGCTCCCCATGCCACAACGACGGCACCTCCTTCACACCAGAAGCCGCCTCCGCTCGTCGCAACTGGCGACTGGGCACATGAGCTCGTCCAACTCGCGAAAACCGCCGAGCTCAAGTAGGTTCACAGGGTTATCTCGCCCATCACCTCACTCTCCTCGATTAAAAAATGACATCCCATCATGACCGGGCTGATCGCATTTACCTCCTAGGAAGCACTCCCTGACCCTGCAACTCCATACAGCACACATCGTGTCCGCACATGCGAGTCTGGAGCAAAAGGACAAAGCCATCCAAGATCTCAGAGAACAGAAAAATAAGTACGTCCGACAACCAATGAACGGATTACTGCATCGCATTTGCGTCACAACTCCCGCTTGACGATGACTGCCTCCTCCCGTTTTTATCACCCGCATGCATTCCATCACACGGTGTTCTGATCCATTTATTGTATGATACAGACTTGACAGCGAACGAACACGACTACTCAATGCTCTCGCAGAGGTTCGAGGTCCTTGGTTCGCAACGAGTGTCCCTATTGATTGGATGTATCTCTATCGTCCATCAGATCAATTCGGATCGCGACAAGGTGGATGCTCAGATGACATGGGACGAACAAGGTCTTACAATCATCTAGGCTGACCTGCTTGAAGCGTCTATATCGCGAGAGTACGCATGCCATTCCCTACTCGGTTATGGTCTGGCACTGAGAGCTGTGTCGAAGATGTGTGGAGCTTCGTCAGCAGATCGCTGCCCTACAAGATGGAGAATATGCGGCAGCCAAGACGGAAGTGGACAGGCTGCGTCAAGAGCTCGGGCAGCCCCCTCTACCGCCATTACAGGCTACTTTGAACGAGAAGACATCTCAGTGAGTAAACGATTTCCACGCTTGTGGCGACGGTGTTTCTGTGGAGCGCACTTCCGGTAGAGTCGGTCCACCTGTTGGCATGCGAATCGCTGGGTTTGGACATGTATCATTTATCAGAGATGGATGACTTGCTCGCCGAAGCAGAACACCTTGCGGCCGGCTATTCTTATCCCGAATTTCCTTTCTCTAATGGAACATGTGCTCATATTACACTATTTCGGCAACATATTGCTCTAGGTATCTGCGCGATCGCCGGGTAAACGGTGAGAAACGGAATGCGAGTGACGTGAGTCCAGAAGCACCCTCGGGCGCGACGAAGCGGCCAAGGGGACGGCCAAAGGGCAGCAAGAATCGGGCAAGCAGGTCGAGTGGAAACGCATCGGGGGCCGGTGCGGGGACAGCGGGAGGAGTAGCGTGAAGAGCGTTCGAATGGTCATGACATTGATGTGATTGTGTATACCCTCCGAGAGTAATTCCTACTATGTTTTTTCATCCGAGTTTCTAATTGCCGGCGTGTTGCCGAATTTTGACGCAGTCAGCAAACACTGGCGCGATGCCGTAGCTTAGTCAAGCTCAGTCAGGGGTGTGAGTCATCACACGCTTCCCCACACATACGTGAGGTACGAGTCAAAGCGCTATTACAATCAGTCGTACCAAGTCACAGAGACTGACGTGTCAGCGGATAATCGATTACTGCGGTGACCACGTACTACTACTAGTCGTACCAAGTCACAGAGGCAACCGTGTGTGGTGATGAGGTAAGCTAGTTCGAGCGAATTGCTAATCCTCTCCCTTTGTCACTCGCAACTTCCCCTTTCGTCATCTTCCGATTCGGCCCTTTGACTCTCCCGTGTTCCCCTTTATAACACTCCCTCCTCAGGCTAATCATGCCGCCCTCCCCCTCTCCACCACAATGCCTCGCTCTCCCCTCCACCACGCAAGCCTCGTAGACCCTGCTCTCCACTCCCCTGCTCTCCTCGAGCTCCTCGACATCAAGCTTTCACGGCCCCTCATCGGTACGTTCTCTCCATATCTCTCACTCTCCCTCACTCACCCCCTTTTCAGAATATGTCGTCGACTGCGTCATTGATACCGTCGACTACGCAATTGGCCGTCCCTCCTCTTCTCGTCGCGGTCGCGGTCTCTCGCGCCGCTCCCAGCATGCCACATTCGCCACCTTTGTCACCGATGTCCTCGCCCGTGCCGAAGTCTCCGTCCCAACCATCCTCGCTTCGCTCGTCTACATCGATAGAGCCAAGCCTCATCTTCAAATCGCGCTCGAGGAATGGGCATGTGAGCGCGTTTTTCTCGGCGCCGTAATGGTTGCGAGCAAGGTACGTTGCCTTTTTTTGCCCTTCCCATGTCATCCGTTCCTCATCAATGTCTCATTCTCAGTATCTCAACGATTCCACTCTCAAAAACGTCCACTGGGCGCTCTGCACCGGCGTTTTCGGCAAGCGTGATGTTGGCCGCATTGAACGCGAGTTCCTGGACGTCCTTGACTTCCAGCTGTCTGTCACCGAGGATGACATTCTCAGCCACCATGATTCCCTTTCTGCGGTCGCATTGTCTTCTCACAACTATCGCCGCTACGTCGATCCCCACGCCCGCACCCATTATCACCCTGCAAACCACGCCGCTTGCCCAGACTTGGATCCCTCCAGCCCCAAATCGTCTTCATCTGGGAGTTCCCCCACACCACTCACACCTGAAACCAACGTGGATCCTACTTATGGTACTCATCCCAAAGTGTACCATGAGAATACAAACGACACTACATCACAGGTGGTACAAATTCCATCAAAACGATCCCAGCCCTTGTCATCCACCATGGATTTAATTCGGGCTTTCCCTCTTCCCGTGTCACATTCATATTCACAACCTTCTGCACCCTCGCACAAACCACACCATCCTTTTTCACATCGTCCTTATTACCCAATCACACAACAAGTCACTGCATAGCCATCTTTTCTCTCCCTTCCAATCTAATGAGCTCGTGGTGTCATATTTATCACATACCGCAATCCTTCGCATCTAGTAAACTACATCATATTTTTCTGCTGGAATGAAACACTACCACTTCGCTTCAATTGCATGTGTGTATTCCTGGTCATGACTTTTTTTTTTCCCTTGGTCGGCTGCCACCGGGTATGAGCAAGCCATCCCATTGGGAGTCAGACATCAAATCACCGCCAAAGTCGGACCTGTGTGACTTCTTGGCGCGGGTTCGACGGCCGAGTGCGGTTGGGTCGGACCCGTTCTACGGCCTGAGTCAGAGGGATTTCCCTCAACTCACTGCCACAGTGCACCGGGTCGCCTGTTGGCCGACGTGGTCCACGTCGTCAAACTTTTCTGACGAAGCCCGAGTATGGAGCGTTTGGAGGTAAATAACCGGCAGATAACAACCTGCCACACGCCGTTTCCACGGGCTTCGCCACCACCTCATGAACATGCCGATAGCGTTCACACGATCATAGATGGCGGCGAGCAATACAATCTTATCAGGCAAGTAGTACGCAGCGGTTTTCGCGGACGTGGAACCCATTTCGATCACGTGAAGGGCAGCCAATCCACGGGCGTGAAAACACTGCCCATATTGTCAACCTAAACATGCGTTGCGGTTTTCCTCAACCAGGTATATATCGTTCAACGCGGTACAGCCTTTTTAATGATATAAATGCCACATGGAGGGTGACTTGTCGCCCTTCCACCTCCGCTGGTTCATAGCCATGATGATCGCATTGCAGGTCTCGAACTTGTCAAGTTGAAGCTGTTCCTTGTCCTTGAGCTTGAACGTACGGAACACTGCCCCGACCGCATCCTCCCAACTGTGTCGCAGCCGCTGCAGCCGCCAAACCCACGAGTCCCCATGTGTGCCTCGTCCCCATTCCCTTCTAGAAATCCCAGTCATAACTTGTGTACGAGTATGGTCGACCGGAACCGGAATGCTCCCGCCAAGACTTGTCTTGCCATCAATCGTAGTTACGTACATACGTAGGCTTCAAGGGGCGCGATCGACGGGGGGGGGAGGGGACGGGGGGCGGTCGCATCGATGGCACTGCTCGACCAGTTACTGACTAGCAGTACCAAGTAACTAGTTACAGCAAGGCCGCTCCGACTCGGATGGCGCAGCGCGGCGGCCATCCGACTTCGGCCAATGAGTGAATCCCCGACTCTATGTCAGTACTAGTACATACTAGTAGTAAAACGCCAGCACTGGTTCGCCCACCCGATCCAAGTAATTGGTCCACACCGATATAGAAAATCCGGGGGGACAAGACTGATCGTTCCTGTGCTATACCCGAACAAGGCT
Source organism: Boletus rubroflammeus (assembly GCA_038090375.1). Taxonomy (NCBI): domain Eukaryota; kingdom Fungi; phylum Basidiomycota; class Agaricomycetes; order Boletales; family Boletaceae; genus Boletus; species Boletus rubroflammeus. The sequence continues at coordinate 78,195 of JBBPMQ010000003.1, forward strand.
ATAGCTAATAATTTGAGCGACCACTCTTTTACCAAAAACGAGTTGTGTAAGACCGCTCTTTTGACGGAGACAGTGACAGATAAATGAGAGCTAGATTGCCGGCCGTACCTTGGCACTGCGATGAAGTCGCGGGCCCATCGGGAGTGATGGGAGATTTCTGTTCGGTTTAGAACCGCATCTAAAGGTGGGCGTGTTCTGATCTTCTCCCGACGGGTGACCGGTGTGCCCTCCGACTACATTTAATAAAAGAAATCCGCTCGTGTTTATTCTCGGAGTCACGTTCTATTTCGGGTCACGCGTCTTATTTCGATCGTTTGATCGTAATGATATTGTGGAGTCATAAAATTTCCTATGGCTGAGATGTGAATACAGTCGAATGAGACATGACATCGTGGGGTATTGTGACCTAGCGAAAAGAAAATACAGTGTACAGCGTGAATTTTACACGATTGTGTGCCTATGCACTAGGGGATATATATCTTGGAGTATCCCTCCACGCTAGCGTAGCCGTCAGACGAGGGACCTAGACTAAACGAATCCGTCGCTTACTTTGTTCGACAACAAGGACATGTGTGCTTGGAGACAGATGAGCGAGACGCCAAGTTTTCTCGGCAATCATCGCAAAGTGCAAGACATCTGCGCGGGTCAATCGAACTTCAACGGCGCAATCCCCAACGGTGCTCACCGACACGGCCAGCATATAATTTGACGTGGCTCCGCTGTGCATATGACACAGTTCCTTCTTGCTTCATCGAGCACATCTTCGGGTCGCGAGACCACAGCGCTTGGTCTCCGCGCATGCATCACGTCTGTCCACCCGTCCTTGACATCTCGGGGCAGCGGGCTGGAGGAGGAGCCAGACACCAACTGGCTGAAACGTCGCCGCGTCAGGGGAGACGGCGAATGATCAGCCAGGTGGGCCAATAAATGGGAGGCTGATGTCGATGTGGTGACAGCGGAGGAAAGGTCTGAATATAGACCGACAGCTTCAAGTTGATCATCGTACACAGTGTTCTCTCCATTGTCGGAAAGAGAGGACGCAGATTCGACAGAGTTTGAACGGGACCGCGAGGTCGGTTCGTATTCGTCGTATTCATCGTCGCTGAGTTGTTCTCCGCGAATAAACCTAGCATAGACATCTTGTCCGTCTACACGCTCGCCTTGTGAATAGTCATCCTGAGAAGCGTTGTCCTCCGTATCTGGAGAGGATAGGGAGCGCATGCGCGGACTTGTCAAGAAGTCCCGAGAGAGGATGTACAGTCGTTTGAGAAAGCGGGCTACCCCGAGAGTAAACTTGACAAATTCGCGGTACCAAGCGAGGTCCAACCAAAGATCACTGTCGTTGGAAGTTGCCTTGACATTCTTGATTTCATTTGCGAATCCTTTCTTCGTTCGGCGGTCCTTGCCGTAACCTTCGTGCGTGTGAGAGACGAAGGAGACACCGAAGCGGGTCAGTGCGACTGTCCCTGCCTCTGTCTGGTCGAGAGGGGGTGGCATGAGAGCGACACCGCCAACCTCGTTTCCGAGGCCAGCTACGCTAGAAGTTTCAAGGCTGGCGGTTCCCATGCGGAGGAGAGCGATAGAAAAGTCTTCGTCGAGCCTTGGCAATAGAACAGTGTGGTGGCCGAATAGGGGGCGGGAGACGGAACCTTCTGCGACAATCTGTGTGAGGCCATTGAGGAAAATGGCGAGAAAGGTGACGGAGAGGAGGATGGTCTCGAAGAGACAAGGCATGTAGTTGAGAAGGGGATAGGTGGAGTCGGAGAACCAGAGAACCCAATGGAAATGGATGAGGGCGATGATGGATACAAATGCGGAAGGGACGAGGCGCTGGTTTGACCAGGATTGTCTTATTCCGAGACAGTGTACGGTTGTGAGCTAGGATGTAGATTGAGTGTCTCGGCAGAGGAAGAGGGAGTTGGGGACAGACTTGTAAGAGAGGGAGAATGATGGTGAACACAGCATGTTTGTCAGGGCGTGACGGGAGACCTTGCGATTTTGCGCCGTGTGTCATTGGGGATGAGTATATATGCAATAGAAAAGCATAACCGAACTGAGGGGCCGTGACGATGAGTGAGTAACCAAAGGGAAATAACAGGGTTATCTAATCGAGACATGCAGCAGTATGACGTACCAGGTTAAACGGGGAAGCATTGCTGTTTGTGCCTTCCAAACCACGGGTCAGAGCTTCGACACAGAGGGCAGCACAGACGGAACAAAACGTAAACCAGCAGAGGGTGGCGGTGTCATGCTGTGCGGCCCATGAAGCGAGGGAGCGAAAGCTGGGGGAATCGGAGGAGGGGAGTTTGTGCGCGGTCTGAGCAAGAGTTGTGAACCAAAGCAAGAGTAATTTTGATAAGAAGTAGAGGGAGGGGAGACGGAGGACGAGACGGACGCAAGAGGAGGAGAAGTCGAGAGGAAATATGGCACGATATGCGACGTGGAAGAACCATCTGTGGGGCGATGGAGGAGGGGGGAAGCGAAGCACTCTGTGACGAGGTGGAACGACGATGTTCTGTATGCGATGCATGAGGACGGCCTGGGGTGGGTGAGGATAGATGCGGGGGAGATAAGGAGGGGGAATACCATGATGATGAGGCCGACCATGTAGCCCGAGGTGAGGAATCCCCAGGGACTTGGGAGAGGGGAGGGGGCGGTGTGCGGTGTGCGGGCAATGAGGACGGTGTCGTGGTGGTCGAGCCAGTCATTGAGGTTGCGGATGCGTGCGATGAAGCGGGAGGTGAGTGAGAGAACTGGCAAAGTCGCGTTCGAGTTGGTGGCCATCGACTGGAACTGGGCAGACGACGCGGAAGAGGGTCCCATATACCCTGCTTAGTCATCATGTCTCTTCTCAACTTGCTCGCTGCCACTCAACCCGCCATTACACTCCCCGCCACCGCCGTCCGCGTCCTCGACAGCCCTACCGCGTTCTGCTCAACCCTCAGCCACATCATTCGTCGCGCTAAACGACGCATATTTCTTTCCTCCCTCTACATCGGCAACGACGAGCACCACCTGGTCCGTTCGTATTCTCCCCCTCGTCCCATTCCGTCCGCTCCCCCCCCCCCCCCACTCGCCCCCCCCCCCCCCCCCCCCCCCCCCCCCCCCCCCCCCCCCCCCCCCCCCCCCCCCCCCCCCCCCCCCCCCCCCCCTTGCCAGCTAGCATCCCTCGACACCGCACTACGCCAAAATACCCGTCTCACCCTCCACCTCACCCTCGACTACAACCGCTCCACGCGTCCCGGCCCAGATTCCCCCCTTCTCGCCCTGCTCCCCCTGTTGCGCGCCCATGGCTCCAGGGTCCATCTCTCTCTCTTTCGCAGCCCAAAACTCTGCGGTCCCATCACCACACTCGTCCCTCCCCGCTTCAACGAGGGCTGGGGGACTTGGCACCCAAAGGTATACGGCGCCGACGACGAACTCATCATCAGCGGGCGAGTCTTTCCAATCCTGGTCGCGCTCCAGCTGACTCAGGGCACCACAGCGCCAACCTCAACAGATCCTACTTCACCAATCGCCAGGACCGCTACCTCCATTTCACAGCACAACCAAACCTTGCCCATTACTGCTCCTCCTTTCTACAACTCATATCCTCCTTTTCCTATAATGTCTTCTCCTCGCCCGGCATAGACGCTCCCATAATACAATGGCCCGACCCGTCCATCCAGCCTTGGAAGATCCACTCCAAGGTCCACGACGCACTCACCCAGTTCCAGGCTTCTCGTCTCACTTCCTTGCCTCCTACCCATGACACGGTCCTATTTCCCGTCATACAAGCCGGCCAGTTCAATATCCGCGAAGAAGAGCGCACCTTGTCAACTCTCTTCGATCACCTCGCATCTCAGCGCTCCAGCCCCGGACCCACCCCTGCCATGACTTGGACCAGTGGCTATTTCGGCCTTTACAAACCTTACCAAGATATGCTTCTCAAATCTCCCGCTGCATGCGAGGTCATCGCTGCAAGCCCAAAGGTGCTACCATGTACCCTTTCTTTCCCCACGTCTTGCTGATATATTGTAGGCAAACGGCTTCTACGGCTCCCCCGGACTGTCTGGTCTCATCCCCGAAGGGTATACTCTATTGGAGCAGAAGTTTATGCGTGCAGTTCGTGCAGCCGGTCGACTATCCGATCAACGCGACGACCCTATCACTCTTTCAGAGTGGGAACGACAAGGTTGGACGTACCACGCCAAAGGTAGTTTGCGTCACTCTGCCTGCCACGGGTATGCTCATGCTCTCCAGGCATCTGGTTATCCCCCTCCAAAGACAGTCCACCCATGTTGACAATGTTTGGCTCGACGAATCTCAACTCGCGGTCCGCGAACCTCGACACTGAGCTTTCCTTTGTAATGGTCACGTCCTCACAAGCGTTACAGCAAACTCTACATGAAGAAGTACGTAACTTGCGACGATGGGCAGGGCCCTGGAGAGGGGCCGATAGAAAGGTTCGTTGGAGAACAAAAGCGATCGTCGGTCTAGTTGGTGGAATGCTGTGACTTGATTTTATTCTTTTACTCCCATCTCACTAAATACCCTGCCTGGACACGACGAGTATGTGTGGATCCTGTACGTATCCCGCGCGGTCAGGCACGAATGCAATCTTATTCAAACCAGGGATTCACCGTGTCGCCACTCACGACTCTCCGCCAGAAGCTGTGGACTGCGTTGGTTCCGCAGATCTAGGCAAATCATCTTTTACTTTCTTCTTTCCCCCCTTCTCGCCGCCATCATTGGGAGGCGTGACATACTCAAATTTTCTGGTGTCGAGAGTGAAGGTGACGGGGCCCTATCACGAGATGCATACAAAGTCAGTCTGAGTGCGATACGCTGGCCCACTGCACTTGCCTCGTTTGTCAAACTTACATCCATCATGGCACCAAACTGACCGTCTACGCGTACCTTTTGAGTCATCGCATCGTGTGGAATCTCCAAAGCCTACCTTTGATGCGATCCGGTACATACAACTGCTTCATCCTGTCCAAAAATACGCCGTATAGCGTACGCGACGATTCTGCGGACTGCCCAAACATGTTTGCAAAGACGATAAGAGACAGTAATCGGACGGACGGACGTACCATCGCTCTATGAAAATCCGGCTTGCTCCCCTTGGTCGTATTTGCCAAGAGCGTGAACTGTGACACACAGAGGACCTCGCCCGCAATGTCCTTGATGCTGGTCTTCCACATCACATCGCTCGCGTCCGAAAAGGCGCGCAAGGAGAGTCTGTCGTGTTGCACGGTCAGCTCAGGCGATCGATCTTGGATCCCGTCCCCAAGTCACATTTTATTGGAGAGGATATCGACGTCCGTAGGGGTGTCGTCTATCTTGCAGAATGGATGATTTGTTTAGTGGTGTCTTTTTTGGTGGGGAGGTGTGTACGCATACCAGTTCCGATACCGACGAGGACCATCAGTCCTCTTGATATACTGGAGATCACTTTGCCATCGACTGCGAAAGCGTGAAGTGGATATCCTGCAGGTCTGTTTGGATTGCGTACCGGTGACGGATGCGGACGTGACGCGCTGTACTACTGCTCTCATGATGGACGATGAATTGAACAAGTGCGATCTCAGAGACATCTATCAATTACGTATACAAGTACAACTTGTATCTATTATAACAAAGTATTCAAACTAGACTCGCTCAAGTCCGAACGCCCTCATCAATGACACCACAACCCAAGCACCAATCTTCAGAGTAAACGGTTGCAATCTGACCGGGGGCAATGCCCTTTTGGGGTGTACGAAACATGATGTGCATTAATCCTTGGGTATCTCTGCGAGGGATCAATGGCCGAATTGAAAAAGAATGTACGTACCACCCACCGATGAACAGTACATGGCACGTCGGTCATGCAATGTCGATACTTTACGCGCGCTTCCAGGCCAGAAGGCTGTGATACTTCCCGAGGCTCATCATCCGCCCATATCCAACGAAAGTCACGAACGCGGATGCTCTCAACATACAACGCTGGGTGGTCCCTGTTAAACACTAAGCGATGCGGCAGGTAAATGATTAGCACGCAACTTACGCCCCAGGCACAATGAAGATGGTGTTTGTCTCTGGATCTTTCTTGGCCACAAACATTCTTTGCGGCATGCCACTGATTTTAGCCCCTTGACCGATCGTATAACTCCATAGTCCCTGATGAACGCCCGCTTGCTTCCCGGTGGTCATATCCACGATTGGCCCAGCCCTGGGTACGATGTATTGTGCTGAAAAGGTCTGAGCTCGTGACAACGAGCAAGACACGGACGGAATTTACATATGAATTCGCCAAATCTCCTTCGTTCTCCAACAAAACAGAGACCCATGCTCTCGTCCCTGGTTGCTGTCGGTAGCTTCCACTCGGTAGCGAGATTCCGCACCTGGGCCTTTGTCAATCGAGAAAGAGGGAACAGGGCACGCGAAAGGCTATTTTCGGGGATAGAGGATAAGTAGTATGTTTGATCTTTGGTCGAATCCAAGGGTTTCCTGAGCATGGCACGCGGCTTGGAGAGATGATCACTTGTATCCCAGGTCTTGTGAGCATAGTGTCCTGTCATGGCACTGGTCAGGAATGCAGGGTAGCGTGGTTCGGAGAGGACAGGTACCGGTTGCAAGCCATGCGTTTGAGAACGCAGACTCCCTCGTAAGACTGTCTAAAAGGGCACCGAATTTGACTTCCCTGTATGGGTAAGAAAAAAGCTACACAAGATAAACAGTTCTTACTTGTTGCACCAAACGTCGGGATTCGGTGAAAGTCCAGAAGCCCAATCTCTGAGGGACGGCTCAAACACTCGAAGCCAGTATTCCCGAGTAAGATCAATCTGCTCTATAGTGAGGCCACTTTCGTTAACGTGAAGAACACGAGCGCACCATCTTGACGGGTATATCTATCATCCGACAGACACTCTGCACGTCCTCCCAGTCCTTCTCCCACTCGCATCCGTTGTCTGACCCGGATTCGTCGCGCGTGTCCCAATTCCGCATGAAGACTGCAGAGAGGTCGTATCCCTGAGGAACATGATTAACGGCAATGTAATGAGAGATGAGTGGACACTAACGTTCGAGGCACTGGTATCAGCCAGGATTTTTGCGGTCACAGAGGAGTCGACTCCTCCAGACATGGCCACTATGACTGCATGGACGTCAGAAAATAAAGGGGTACTTGACTGTTTGACATACCCTTGTCTCCTTTTGATGGAGTGGTTGAGCCTGCATGATAGTTTCGTATGTATGAACGTCTCCAACACCGTCGGACAAGATGATTGAGCCTGAGCATATCCGAGACGTGACAACGGAACGGAATGTGTGACACTGACAGACTCGGACTTGGATCTCATCTCAAAAGACACTCAGCCTACACAGACTAGAGATGGTCGTCGGGACAAAAGCTGATGGTAAATCTTCACGCACACCTCCCCAGTACCCTCCGTTAACCCTCGCTCCAAGGCCCGTCACAGGCCGAAATCCTGCTACGAGTCACCTCGGCGATTGCTGCAGAGTTGATCAGATCGCACGACGCCAACGAAATTGTCTCTCTAAACGAGCTTCGCGCCAAGATGTCGAAAAAGTTTGGCTTTGGAGGCGTCCCCAGACTCGTCGACATCATCAGCGCGATTCCGGACGACTACAAGAAGGCGCTCCTCCCGAAGCTCCGTGCGAGACCGATACGGACTGCGAGTGGGGTGCGTTTGTTCTACGATGCCGTCTATCCGACACGGTGCTTATTCTTTTGTTGTTTTAGATTGCGGTGGTTGCGGTCATGTGCAAGCCCCATCGATGTCCGCACATCGCCATGACAGGGAATATCTGTGTGTGAGTTCGATTGACGTCAGAAGTGACCTACTCCTTGATTGCTAATGCCTCATACAGGTATTGTCCCGGTGGGCCCGACTCCGACTTCGACTACAGCACCCAAAGCTACACTGGGTACGAGCCTACGAGTATGCGTGCCATCCGAGCCCGTTATGACCCGTATGAACAAACGCGTAACCGCGTTGAGCAATTGAAAGCCCTTGGTCACAGTGTTGACAAGGTCCGTGTAGTCACTCTTCTCGACCGTGGATGTCCATTCAAACTACGCTACCTCAGGTCGAATTTATCGTCATGGGCGGCACGTTCATGAGCATGCCGGAGGACTATCGCACAAAATTCATTGCTCAGCTACACAATGCCCTCTCAGGATTTACTGGTTTAGATGTCGATGAAGCAGTTCGTTATTCGGAGCAGAGCAAATCAAAAGCCATCGGTATCACCATCGAAACTCGACCAGACTACTGCCTCCGTCCTCATCTCAGGCAAGCCTGATAACTGACCTTGACCAAGGACGATGTCTGAGCATTTCTAATTGCAGTCAGATGCTCCGCTACGGATGCACTCGTCTAGAGATCGGAGTACAATCCGTTTACGAGGATGTCGCGAGGGATACCAACCGTGGACACACAGTTCGCGCAGTATCCGAGTCTTTCCATCTCGCAAAAGATGCTGGCTTCAAGGTCGTCGCACACATGATGCCCGACCTCCCAAACGTTGGGCTCGAGAGAGATCTCGAGCAATTCAAGGAGTATTTCGAAAACCCTGCTTTTAGAAGCGATGGTCTTAAAATATATCCGACACTTGTGATTCGTGGAACCGGTCTGTACGAGCTTTGGCGTACTGGGCGATACAAGAATTACACACCCAATGTTTTGGTCGACGTCGTCGCTCGTATTCTTGCGCTGGTCCCCCCGTGGACGAGAGTGTACCGAGTCCAGAGGTAAATCATATCGTTCTTGGAATATAATGTTGCTGATTCATTTACAGAGATATACCACTTCCTCTTGTAACGAGCGGTTGTGAAAACTCGGGGAACTTACGGGAACTCGCTCTAAATCGCATGAAAGACTTTGGTGCAGAATGTCGAGATGTACGTTTCCGTGAAGTCGGTGTAAGTCCCTCCATGTTATCATGCTAGCGTGTACGAATTCACCTTGTCTGTAGATCCACGAAATCCACCACAAGGTTCGGCCAGAATCGGTGGAGCTTCTCCGTCGGGACTACACGGCGAACGGTGGATGGGAAACATTCCTGTCTTATGAAGACCCTGAACGAGACATTCTCGTCGGGCTATTGCGTCTCCGTAAATGCTCAGATGAAGGAACATTCAGACCGGAGCTAGTTCGTAAGGAGGGCGCGGAGGGTGGGTCGAGTATAGTGAGAGAACTACATGTCTATGGGACAGCAGTACCTGTGCATGGTCGTGATCCAACCAAGTTCCAGCATCAGGGCTTTGGTACATTGTTGATGGAGGAGGCAGAACGGATAGCAAGGGAGGAGCATGGAAGCATAAAACTGGCTGTTATTTCGGGTAAGCCGTTACTCATCCAACGGATAGGTTTATTGACAATGTATCCGTAGGCGTTGGCACACGAGACTATTATCGAAAGCTTGGCTACGAGCTCGATGGCCCATACATGAGCAAGTCACTTGTATGACAAGTACGCATTGTACACCGACGATAATTGTATTTCTACCTACTCGATTCTGCATGGTGTCCTACTGTGACTGGTCACCCATGATGAGGGTATGAAAATTTGGAAACACCAACTCCTCCTCGACGGTTTTCCGTATAACATCCTGAATGAATCGTTCGACCCGTGTCACGTTCTTCAACACATGTTTGTCTGCCTGACCGATCTCGCTTTCGATCAATATAGACGGCAACAAACGCTGGCCGACCGGTAGAGGCTTTCCCTCTCGTTTCCCCCCTGTATCATCATCAATATCCGGTGGTGTACTTGACTGGCTCCGTTCGCGTTCTCGTCGACATGCAGGCCCATACGGGTCCAGTTCGTCCAGTATGCATATATGAACGCGTCCACGACTGCCCTCATACGCGAGTGCAACCTCGCCATTGAACACGAGACCAGTCACAGAGAGTTTGATGGGCAACGACATGAAAGACGGGGACGGATAATTGATGAGCAACGAGGTCGTGAGGGTCAAGCGAAGGTTCGAGTGCCAATTCAGGTGGAGGTGTAATTGGAGATCTGGCCGTGCCTGCTGCTGCTGATCTAGTGGTGGGTCCGGTGACGCATGCCGCGTCGTCGTCGGATGGCAGACGACCGCAGATGGCGCTGATTTGTGGGGCGAACCCGCCTTGGGAGACGACGCGGGCGGGCCAGGATGAAACACGGCGGCGGACGACAGTCCAAGTGCGACAGCGGGTCTAAAATCGCCCAAGCTCGGCATGCTCCTGTTCATATGCATAGGCATAGGCATCCCGCCAGCGTTCCACATATCCCGCGGCGAACCTGGGCCCGGGTACAGCGCAGGCGTCGACGCAAAGCTGTCCGCGGCCGGTCCTCGTCCGTACCGAACGTGTGGCGGGAGATGGTGATAAGTAAGCGTGTCCTCCGCCAGTCCACGTCTCGCCGCCCTTCGCGACACCCACTCGAACCCATCCTCGTCTTCGTCCTCCCCCTCCACACTCTCTGTCACCTTGACATTGTCCTGTTCAGACTCTGCGTCCGAATCGTCCTCGAGGAAATCACGATGTATGTCCCGCAGGTCCACGAGCTCGACGTCGGGCACGTTCGTGCCAAAGTCGAGTCCTGTGATTTCGACGGGTCCGATGAAGGACGGTCGTTGGGTGTCTGCGAGCTGTCTGTTGAGGATGTCGACCAACGTCTTTGCGAGAGACGAGTCGAGTTTGTGCCATTCTAGGTCGATCGACATTTTAGTACCAAATATTGTGGGTTGACCCGGCGCCAACAAAGTAACGTGTCCGAGTCGCGATTTTCATTGAGGCTCGATCCGGAGAGAATGTGAATTATCATGGGACAAGTTGCCATCTTGCTCGCTACTCTGACGAGTCTCAGGCTATTCGCATCGCGCTCATCCACACCAGCCCTATTATGACTGCTTCGATCAAGTATAGTCCCATTCAAGCTTACGTGGTGAGCGAGCAACGATGGCAGAGACAGCGTTTGCGATAGAATACAGCGAGCATGCGGTACAAGGGGTGCAACTAACTGGCGACCAGAGCGCGCAGAGTTCTATCAAGATCACCACCGTTTTCAGAGAGCGCGTTCTCCGCATGTGCTTGGGTGATGTCAAACTCCTTCACCTGAGACGTGGTCAGATAGATATGGGCGGTTTGCGTCGATATACACGTACGATCAGATCCACGTCATCTTTCTTCACCGTCACTTGGCCTTTGAGTGATTTGACCGACTTGCGGTCTTGCACCAACTCGCGAAGACTCGCGTCTAGTTTTGTTTTGGAATACGAATAGCCGTCACTGAACTATGGTGATCTCAGGAAAACGGCGCGGGTTGGGAGGCAAGAGTGTATACTTGGGCTATTACTTCTGCTTCCCGCCCGTTATACAGGTCGTTGGAAGTCATAGTCGGTGTATGGGTGGCAGTGCTCATCAAACAGAGGTCCAAAATCAACTGGATGATCCACACGCGGCACGCACGACTGCGTTGGGTTTATTTTTTGGTCCAAAGTTAAAGGATATTACAGCTAACATCGGACTAAAATGCCAGCGAACGTCTTACTCTAGAAAGATATCATCAAACGCCTACGGGTACTCGTGCGTCAAACTAACGGGCATAGTTCTTTGTCCCGTGCATCAACCAAGGGGGACAGCGAAAGTCGAAAGGGAATAAAACCAAGAAAGAACGTAGAGAATGCACACGAATGAAACAGAAGGACGCACGAGGATACCCCGCAGGTGTGACAACAACGAGAAAGGGATTTGATGCAAAGCGATAGGAAACCGTGGAGGGCGTTAACAACGTTATATAAGTGAAATAAATTTCGCTTGCTTGGGATTGCGTCGATAGTGCGCAACGCAGGGGGTAGTTGTCGAGCAATAACTGTAGATAGGCTTGCAAACGTCTAATAGAACGGGGGTATATTTGGTCATCACGTTAGAAGTCGTATGGTAAAAGGGTTCGATTGTCCGGTGTGTCCATGGCGGATCACAGTCGCTCTTCTGGTCGGGGAGTGGGGGTGCGCGATGGGAAGGGCGAGCCATAAGGTGCGTTGAGGTACCGAGACGTATATTCCATCTCCGAAAAGTACTCGTTTTCTACCAGAGGCCCTGATTTATCCCCAAGTCCAAGGGCAGACGCAATTGCTCGAGGGCTCCCAAATGGTGACGGCTTCTTCGTAGGAAATTCCCCAAGGATGGGGTCCTTTTTGCCGAGGGACAGATCTGGAAAGGGTGTTTTACTCCCCGAGGAAATGACGATGTGGGGCTCTTTGGATGCTGGCTGGTTGTACATTGCAGTGGCAGCAAGCACAGTAGAAGCTCCAATGATAAACGAGAGCGTGACATGAAAGTCGAAAAGCACCACCGACGCAAGAAAGGAAAGAATGATGGAGATGGACGTGGCAAAGCCTTTGAGAATATTGTCCGAATATTTGATGACAACTGCCGTAATCAGGCCACCAAAGACCTGGATGGCCACGGTAGCCCACGCCCAGGCACCAAAGTTGCGGAAAATGTAGCTGATGAGACCGTTGGATGTGGGAAACTGAGGGGCGTACAAGATGGGTAGGATAGCCGGGAGGAGGGAAAACAGGGACAGCTGGACATTTCGTACCCATAGATCGGCCTTTGAATTCTTGAGGACCATCTCAAAGTACACCCCGGCTAAACCAGATGTGAAGCAAGCGGCTGTGACGGCACCAAAGCCTTTGAGTGGGCTCATGATATGGATGTGCAGTGGTGCCGCGTCGTGAGCGCTGCCCACACGAATTTCGCTGGGACCGGTGTTCGAGGTGGAAGTTTGGACTTGAACGATGCCAACACCAATAGCCAAGAAAAATAATGAGAGCCACTTCGTCGACGAGAACTTCTTCCGAAGAAGCGCAACGGAGAATGCAGCGGTGGTCAAAATCTTCATCTGGTATGCGACTTGGAACGAGGCGACAGGCAGGTTCCCAATGGCAACGAATTGGAGGGTGTTCTGCACGACGTAAAGTAGGGCAGGAATTGAGAGCTTCCAACAATCGGTGCTGAAGACCTCGCTGCATACTTGACGGAAGGGAGCGGACCAGGGAGCAAGTGAATACATGATACCCCAGAAAGACTTGCGGGAAGATAAAGGTATATCTGCATCCTTGGCCCTGGACAGTGCGATCACGAAGGATATCGAGCCCTTTATAATCTCCCCCAAAAGGACGGCTGAAGCTGGAGAGTATGATAGATGGGCTGGGGTGGAAACCCGTGAATAGTGCATCACTATGGACAATGACGCATTCTGCACAGCAAGAGTAACAAGCCTTGAAAGGGATAAGTTTTTAGTTGATGAGGTGACCATGGGGACGAATGGTACTTACGATACATATTTCAAGGGCATCCCGCAGAATGTCGGGTCTTTGGACGCCGCACGAACCTCAGGTGATACATCGACAGAAGACTGGTTAAGTAGGAGACCTGACGATTTGCTTGACAAGTTATCAAGTGCGGCGGGTGGGAGGAGTGGTACTAGACGCGGACTGGGGGAGGGCATAGCGGGAAGATTGGAGGACAAAGGCACGGAGCGAACTGATGGATAGGTGCGGTGGTACATTTCATTTGAGGGAGAAAGCACTGCAGGATCTGAACTCAATACGGGCTACACGCTGGGGGGAAGAGATGGTTCACTTTCGGTGCGAAAGGAAGACTGGAGCAGTAAAGGGTCAGTTTGGTTGGCGTAGAAGGAGCAGCAGGCGCCTACCTCCCAAAGACGCGATCCGGCAAGGCTGTTGACAGAGGAAAGCTGTGAAGAATCCGCAGGAACTAAGATGATGAGAATTCTGGTGGAGACGGCAAGACCAGAAATAAGCGACCTGTCCAGTTCGGTGGCCAAAATAAAAAACGGAAAAAAAAAAAAAGAGAGCGAAAGCAAAACCGGGCTCGACTGAACGTCGTCGTAGAGGCGTGTTGGTTTTTAATCGGAGGAGGGCGCAGAGGTATGCGCGCGAAAAAGAAGGGAACAGTCGACTAAGTACCCGCCACTCGGCTGAACGGCGAGATTCCAGCATCAACCATTTTCAAGTACCAGTAAATCCACTTCATTCACACTAGTTCAAGTCCGTATGTACAGGATATACATTTTTTTAAAAAAAAATTCAAATCCAAGGCCGGTGCTGAGCGTTGATGGGGTTGCTAGGAAGGAAAGCTGTCAGCCCGAAGGCAAGGCTGTGAGGGAAGACGACAGGTGATTGCGGAACACCTCAGCCTCGCCTTTAATTCCCCATCCACCTCCAACTGCCGCTGGCTCCGTAGGAGCCTTGGACGGCACCCTCAGTTAGAGGGACCCTCGTGGGCGGGACGTGTTCTTTTACCAGGATGTTCATCCTCGGTGTTCGACCGACTAACACAATAAAAACATGAACACTTACGTCGAAAACCATCTGCGAGACCAACTGCACTCACTACCTGCGTGGTATTCAGAGACTGAGACGACACGCTCGTTGGAGAAACTCACTATTAGCGGTGTGCTGCTACATATCGTACAGAGAAATGAATGTGGACATCTCCAGGTGATCCTGCGTCCTGATCCCTCGACCAATGGGAGGAACATCAGCAAAGATTGTTTTTGAGACGACCCCAAAGCGCTCGTCTCCGACGTTTGTCTGGACCATCCATCCTTGGCGTTTGCATGTGTGCAGGAGGATAAACAGTAATTTGGACGTCGTTGAGTTTGTGTCCAACTCGTCTCACGCGCTCGTTTATGTATCCTCCCGGAAGATGCCGGCGTTCACGCAAAAAGTGAGAGTCAGGTGCAGTACTTGGACAGATGCCTTCCTCAACGCTGACTCGTTCGACCTTTGGGACGCTCCTCAAACACTCCAAGTTCTCTTCTTTTGACCCTTGCATCAGCCAAGTCTACACCACACACGGCGGTGATGCACACCGTGGCCATTGGGGCCTCAAACGCCCCCTTCCTCTCCGTCGTCGCGGTGCCTGCATCACCGTAAAGAACGTCGATACCCCAGAGTACCAGACAGAATGGAACTCTGCAGAACCACAGGCGTTGTGGATCAAGAACTGGCACGAGCTCAAAATGACTCCCCAGCAGAAGGGGTGGTCCGGAGAGGATTCAGCGGAGGAGCACATTGTCGATTCCGACTATATTCCCAAAACAGAGAGCCCAGAACATTGGCGGAAGCCATACATTCCCAACCTCGAAGTTATGACGCGCAAGGAGTTTGCGGAGTATCTCGAAAAAATACGTGCTTGCCGGGATGCTTTCCTCAAGCAGCGGACAGCTCGTGAGCAAGTCGACGACGTGACCTCCTACCAGCTCAGCAACATGCACAAGTCATCTACCCCATGGCACGACCTCATCGCTACTCAGTTTTCACAACAGCGCCGATCCAACCCGCGCAGTAGGGGGATCGAGCACCTGCCACACACCTCCGGTGGCTTGAGCTACGCACAATATTCGCCACTGCAGACCTTTTTTATGACGAAGGAACGCAAAGGTCGTTTGGCGGATGATTGGAAAGGCAAGGACAGAAATTCGATGTGCTACGTGGCATCGTTCGCAGGGACGGCTGGTCGTGTGCAGAGGAAGCACGCTGGGTTGGGACGGCCTATGGTCTGGGAGGACCCCAACCGCACCGGAGAGGTCATGATCAGGCCACAGAAGGTGTCCGTTAAGGGCTGGCCCATGGTCGTAGGGAAGAGGCAGGGGTTGAAGGCAGCGAGACTGGACATAGACTTGAGGGTTTGGGACGAGCAGTCGCACTTCCGGAGCAACCCACATCCGCCTGGATCTCGCGAGTACATTGCAGCAGAGCCGCCGCGTAGTGTTCAGGAGCTGACGACTCAGGCGGCGATGAGCGGTGCGGGGGCAAGAAAGAAGAACAAGATACGCCATGGGACGACGCTTTCTCTACTCAAGTCGGCCATGGCCAAGTCGGCCCCTCCCTAGCTACATACTTCATTACCATGATAATAATTTCGCGTGACATAACGTGACTGATTATCGCGTCGGCAGCGTCGGCGACGCCTTGTTTGTTTTTCCTTATAGCCCAAGCTCGCTGCCACCGACGACGACGACAGCGCCAGCAACACCGCGAGTTCACTCACCGCAGAAAGTCCCTTTCTCGGGAAAGAGGTTCCCCGAGAGAACACATCCCTTTCCGCGCCGATGATCTTACTCGCGGCAAGAAAACAGGGATGGCGGTCGCCTATGTCGACCGAAACTCGGACGAGTTCGAGCCCTTCGAGCAGGTCATAAAGCAAGCCGATAATCGAACACAAAGTGTATATCTATTATCCCTCCCATCGCAGAAGTAGACGAAGATGGCGAGATGAGTCCATGGAATTGGCTGAGTGAGCAGCAGGAGTAGCAGACTAGCGCGAGTGTACCAAGCTCATGTTTGGTATCTTACAGGCAACCAAGGAAGTCCCCTGGCTTACTTTACGAACACAAACCCCGTGTATGCTCCCGATAGCTTGAGGCGACCTATTATCTCCCGCTCTCTTATGCGAGTGTCTGAAGTCGATTCCTTCTCCAAAGTCGCATTCATCTGCCCATGTTCGTAGGGGAGAGGCAGGGGTTGAAGGCAGCGAGACTAGACATAGACTTGAGGGTTTGGGACGAGCAGTCGCACATCCGGAGCAACCCTAACAAAAGGTGATCAACACTATTTAGTGTACTTGATCATTACCGTGACAATAATTTCGCGTGACATGACGTGACTGATTACCGCGTCGCGCCTTTGTTTGTTTCCCCACGGCCACCCCGAGCTCGCTGCCACCGACGACGACGACGACGATAGCGCCAGCAATGCCGCGAGAGTCCACTCACCGCAGAAAGTCCTCTCTCGGGACACGAAGAGGTCCCCCGAGAGAACACATCCCCTTCCGCGCCGACGATCTTGCTCGTGGCAAGAAAACAGGGATGGCGGTCGCTTATGTCGATCGAAATTCGGACGAGTTCGAGCCCTTCGAGCAGGTCATAAAGCAAGCCGACAATCGAACACCTCCACGTATAAAGTCTAAGAAAAAGCGTGTATCTATTGTCCCTCCCGTCGCGGAAGTAGACGAGGATGGCGAGATGTCCATGGAATTGGCTGAGAGTGAGCAGCAGGAGTAGCAGACTAGCGTGAGTGTACCAGGCTCATGTTTGGTATCTTACAGGCAACCAAGGAAGTCCCCTGGCTTACTTTACGAACACAAACCCCGTGTATGCTCCCGATAGCTTGAGGCGACCTATTGTTTCCCGCTCTCTTATGCGAGTGTCCGAAATTGATTATGATCAAATTCCTTCTCCAAAGTCCCATTCATCTGTGCGGCCGTCGACGACCAATGGGCGAGGTTCATCGGCTCTCTCAAAGTCATTTGTTGCCCGTGAACCAACACCGGAACCCGATTTTGATGATGCAAACCCAGGAACGTTTGACGACTTCGAACCTCCACAATTCAACGATAGCCCACCGAGATCACGAACCCCTGAACCCAGTCCCGAGGATGCAGAAGAGGGTGAAGAAGTTGCAGAAGTGGAGCAAGCAGTCGTTGCACAGTCTAAGAAGGTCGACAAGGGCAAGCGGAGAGCAGATCCGGTGGAAGAAAATGAACAAATAAATCCTGAACCATACGATGCAAATGGGTTAGAAGATGATATTGCACAGGGTCTCGGAGAGGTTGAGAACGCACAGGATGATGGAGATGAAGTTCCACCATCAAAGAAACCGAGAAAAGAGCAACCCAAGTCCAAAAAGCCACGACCAGAGAAACGTGTTATCAAAACCCCCGTCGAGCGTGCGTATTGCGAGACTGGTGCATGTCCTTGACTCAGACAAATGCAGGTTCCCCTACCCCAGACGGCGTGCGACGCGGACAACGCC
Source organism: Boletus rubroflammeus (assembly GCA_038090375.1). NCBI lineage: Eukaryota > Fungi > Basidiomycota > Agaricomycetes > Boletales > Boletaceae > Boletus > Boletus rubroflammeus. Next base: position 96,021 of record JBBPMQ010000003.1, read on the forward strand.
ACCGTTTCAAGCCCTTGGAGTGGTGGCGGCAAGAGAGAGTTGTCTACGGTCGCAATGATTCCGAATTGATTCTCGTTCCCCAGATCAAGGAAATAATCCGTGTCCCTCAGGAGCCAGCTAAACCTCTTGGCAAAGCGGGCAAGCGTAAACGTGGAGCGGGAGTCCGGGGCAAGAGTAAAGGGAGGGACACGCCGTTCGACCCGGAGGAGGGATGGGACGAAACCACGCCTACTAATGGGACTGTTATTGACTATGTCACGCAAGAGGAAGTTTCACGACGTAAGGAGTGCATCAACACGGCACGGTTGAAAGGCTGACTTGAAACGACCCGGTACTTCAGGTGTTGCCTTCTTGGCCAAAATGATCGATCCCAAACCGGCCGCAAACAGCAATTGGTTTTTCCAAAAGATCTTTGGGGAGGGCGAGTTCATTGCGGCCGGTCAAATGCATATACCTCCAAAGTCCCAGAAACCAAGCAAGTCTACCAAAGACAACACATACGTGCGTACAACGCCTTTTCTCTTTCAGCTTTCTTGAAGCTCCAATTTCTTCGTAGGTGTTTTATGTCATTCAAGGCGCTGTGTCGGTTTTCATACACGAAACTAGCTTCATCATCACCACTGGCGGAACGTTCCTCGTTCCCCGAGGTTCGTGCATCACCCACCCATCCAGTAGTTCCCGAAAATAAAGCTAATGCTAGGAAACACGTACTACATCGAGAACATTGCGGAGAGGGACGCAAAGCTGTTCTTCACACAAGCTCGTATGTTGTCTGCAGAGGACATCATGCAGGTGCAACATACGGCTCAATCAGCACCTCCTTCGTCGCACCGGAGAGCCATTTCCGAGGATACTTCCGCTGGCTCCAGGAAGGTCACACGTAAAGCATGACGACAATCAAGTCTTTGTGAGGTGACAACACATTCCTCAAAGGGTTCGAATACACCCTTTTGTACTTACGTGTCTACCGCGGTTATTCATTTGTATTCATGCCAGCAATGCAGTAGTTCACTCATGACATCGTATTCATCATAATTAGTCACATACAGTTGGAGCATAATGTGCATGACAACAATATTCGCCCGGTTGGGAAAGACGACACCAGTCATTTCCACGACAATTGCCAACGGGTGAGCTACTTATCTTGCCGTCGAGACAGCAGACAACGTAGGAGGACGGACGGGCGATGGGAGTACCAGGAACGCGATTGCTTGCGGTAAAGAAGTTGACTGATACGATGGGCCACGAAATGCACCCTCACATGGAAGTGCATGTCGACGTTCGGTCAGTTGCGAGAACGGGCCACGGAAATTGCTCAACTCCATTGAGCTATACCGGATCAAAGTGGGTTGTCAGCACCGTGACGATATTAGAACACAGTGACACCGGACTGGATCCCGGCGTATTGGCTCTTCATGTCGTCCGCGTCCGTCGTCCCGTCCTGACTCTTGTAGTCGTATCCACTCATGCTTCCCATGTCAGTTCCGGCCGCCGAAGAGAACGAGCCACGTCTGCGAAGACGGTCTGACTGGGAGTAGGACAGCGATCCACCCAAACTGCCGCCCCCAATACTGGCATTACTAGGCGGGCCAGCATCCTGAGAAATAATGGAGCTGGCGTAGCTTCCATAAGCACTACGTTTGCCCGCACCGCCAGGCCCACGAGGCACACCAGGAGGGAAACCTCCAGTAGCAGCGAACATAGGGAGACCGGACGAGTAGGTCGCCTGCGAACGCAAGGACTGTACGTCGGAAGGAATGTATGCAAGGGCGTCATGGGTACGATAGAAATTGGCGTCAAAGCGGCTCGGGGTGCCAGAGCGTCCAGTGCCGCTGCTGGGCAAATACTCGCGCGCGTTTGTCTCGTGTCGGCGGAACGAATCCATCTTGAGAGCGCGGCGAGGTTTGCTGAACTGGATCATACTTGGTTGGAGGTTGTTAAGCGGACCTTCAACCAAACAACTCTTCTCCTTGTAATGGGTAAGCAGGTAGTGCCACAGGGGATGCTGTGGGCGGACATTGAGTAATCTAGGCATGCTTAAGCTATCCAACATAGCTTACCTTGCTCAAGACTTTTGGATTCCCAAGAATAACGATGCCATATTTGGCGCGAGTAAGAGCGACATTTAATCGCCGAGGATCGTTCAGGAAACCTATCCCTTGGTGCTCGTTGCTCCTAACACAGCTGAGGATGATATAGTCCTTTTCTCTGCCTTGGAATGCGTCCACGCTGGCAACTTCGATCTCCTTATACAGGTCCTTCTTAAGCGAACCATTAAATTGCATGTAGTTGACGATGTAGGAGCGCTGTCCTTCGTATGGTGTAACGACACCAATCTGCGCAGGAACGACGCCAGACTTGAAGAATTTCGTGACAATCTTCTCCACGTTTGAGGCTTCCGTCCTGTGAACAACGTATGAGCGCACCTCGGGAATAATCCAACGCTACGTACCTGTTAAGGAAAGACGTCCCACTGGACGATATCTCTTCCTGTCCCAGGTTCTGGTAGAAGAACATTGGAGTATCAGGAACAGGCCAGGGGAAGTCGACGTTCTTGCGGAGACGCTCAGGAGCAGTAACACCATTCTGCAGTGTGCCTTCATAGAACATATTGGACGGGAACTCCGAGCAACACGGGTGCATACGATATTGAACTTGAAGTCGAATTGGCCGGTTGCCAAGGACAACGAGGCGCTCGAAAAGCGATTGTGTGAGACCGGCGCGGGCAGCTTTCTTGTTCATAATGACTGGTCCGAGCTGTTGATGGTCGCCAACCAAGACAACTTGTTTGCAACCAAGGACGAGAGGAATCATACACTCTGGGCATCAAGGTTCAAGTAATTGATCACGGAGAAGCTGTGCAAGACATACCTGGTTCAGCAGCTTGGGTCGCTTCGTCGATAAGGACGGTTCTGAACTTGAACTTGCTCAACCTCGGATCACCAGCACCAACACACGTGCAACAAATCACGTCTGCCACACTCAGGATCTCCTTCTCGCACTGGCGGATGAGCGTCTTGTATTTGCGCTCGTCGTTTGAACTCAGCTCTCCTTGTTCATTCTTCAATTGAATGAGCTTTTGAAGCTCAACATGAGTGGTACTGTTTGCGACTTGCTGATGCAATGTCAAGAACGCAACGCTGGAATCCAGTGCCTCGCGGGATTTGGCTGTAAGGCGGACAACCTTTAAGCCCGTGGCATGTATCTTCTCCGTTAATTGGTCGACGGCAACGTTGGAGGGTGCACAGACGAGCACTTGACCAGGATTCATCTTCGCCAGATGGTAGACGATCGACGCAGAGGTGACCGTCTTTCCGGTTCCGGGAGGGCCTTGGATAAGGCTAAGTGGTTTCTGGAGGACGCTCTTAACTGCGTACATCTGCGAATGGTTCAACTCTGGGAGCCCTGGCGCAGAGAAGCGTTTGGGCATCTGGGTTCGAAGAACCTGGGGCTCCACCTCGTGACCCAAAAGTTTATGATACTAGTTCTACGCGTTAGCGCTGTCCGATGCATAATAAATTTTCAACCGATGCTTACGATATAACCGTTCACACTCTTCTCGTCTACTGCAAATGTCTTCATGGCCAGTTGCATTCGATCGAAACTGGTTGACTTCCAGACGAAGTCGGCCGAGAAACCATGGGTAATGTCAGTGGGAACCCCCTCTGTTCTTCGAAGCTCCAATCCAATTTCATCAGACACGTCTGCGAACGGGATCAGTTAGTGAGGAACAAAACTGTGGGGAGCTGGCCTACTGTTCGGTATTTTGATGACATGGCCGACTCCATCCCAAGCCTTGTGCAGTTCACCCTGATACCTCAACCTCAACTCATCACCCACCGCAAGCCTTACTTCACCACTCTCAAGTTTCGGCAAGTAAAACCATGCCACCCTCTTCTGGTTCAAACCGAGGTCCCAACGCACAGTGATGTCTGTTTGGGTCTGGCTCTCCTTGAGTCGTTTATCGTAATCCGCTTCTATCTTGACCAAGGGACCAAAGATGTTCTGGTATTGGTAAGCATCCTCATATCGCATCAGAATCGATTGCGGTTCGTCGTCGACACCAGGCTTCTCTAGATCCTCAAGCGTGGCATTGGCATTTTCGCGCCAAAGGTCTTCTAGCCGGTTGATTTGATTAAATGAGATCTGACGGGAGCGAAGCTGTTCGGTCTCGCTAGGAGGTTTCACCAACCAGGAGAGGAAAGAACGGTCGTCGATCAACGGAGCCCAGAGAGCGGCGTTCCATGACATGTCTTTCGTAGTTGCTGCGCAAGGTTGACTGGGAACGTGGGTGTGAGTAGGTAGAGGTAGTCAATGTGAATAAACATACCGGCATAATAAAACGACGACGGTGTCACTCTTTGCAGGTATAAAACCCAGCATGAAAACATTTTTGCTACCACAGTTGTAGCATTCTGGAGTTGTTTCGCCGAGGGGACTCTCGGCATGCAAGATCACTTCCTTGTGCTTGGCCCTGACTAAATGATTGACGATGTGCGACGCTGAAGTGTTTCCGCGAGAGTTGCAGAACCATTTAGAGCAAACAAGGCACTTGACGACCGACGCTGGGGAATGAATCCCGCAGTAACTAGATAGCAAATATTAGCTGCAGAAAGTTGAAGTGAGATGGTCTGCACACCTGCAGGCGTGCGGTGGTAGATCGACAGAGCCTTCGTCCTTCAAGTCGTCAAGGACAGCATCGAAATCCTCATCTATCGTGGAGCGTGAGGCGTGGTGATGGTGGCCATTGCGGTCTGAGGAGGACACGAGAGAACGATCGTCGACGATAGAAAGGCTACTGAGATCAACTGGGGTGTTGGTGGTCGCGGTGTAGACGGAAGAGTTGTCGTCGACGACGCTGTGGGCGCCGCCGTAAGAAGAGGCGGAATCGTACTGGAAGTTGTCGAAGGAGTCCATCGATGTCGTTCGAGTTTGAGTCCCGCGGCAGTGACGAACCATAAGTTATTATCTATTTCCCACGACTACTTTGTAATCCGAACATGTTAATGTTTAATATAAGTGCCTCGTACAACCGTCCAACATAAAAAACCATCCCTAACGAACGAGTCAGGGGAGTACCCCCATGGAGGAGTCAACGAACGATTTCCTAATGTATGAATGTCGCAAGAAACGTCCAAAACCAGCTGCAACGAAAAAAATAAGTTCACCAACTGTGTTCAGGGGCGTCCACGATCAGCCAAAGTGCTACCGTCTACCGCCATTTCTTGCGGCTGGCCGTATCCTGGGGCGTGTCGGCGTGTCGTTCGTCGGTAAACGTGCAGGTATACCGTCCAAAGGGAGAGGATTACTCCGCCTCAGTGAGCTCTCTCCTGCCAGCGCTCTGCTACGGCGAGAAACCGTCGGCCGGGAGGACGTGCTTCTCGCCCACTTTGAGCTCCCAACTCCGTCACCTCGCTCCATTGACTCGTCCTCTGTGTCAGATGGGATACGTGAGGAGTCGTTATCATCAACAACATCGCGGAGTGGTCCTCCTTGCTCTGTTGAGTGCTCTGATGGGTCAACTTCGAGATCCTGATCCATTGCATCGGCATCTGCCTGCCCCTCTGCTTCACTTTCCTCCTCCGTGTCGTCATCATATATCCCACCATGCGGTTCTCCAATCCAATCATCATCGCCTTCGGTTCCAAAGTCCCAGACGTCGAGCATAGTTGTTGTATTGCGGTTGCTCGCTGCCACGCAGCATCTACCCTCGAAGATAACTTGCCATACGCCGTTGATTCCAGTGAGCAGGTCTCGCACGACGGTTCCGTCACGAATATTCCACATTTTCAACGTTCCATCGGACCCACTAAGGACTTTGAACTCGTCATGTTGGAAGCATGTGATGGCACCGGCATGGGCGGCAAGCGTGTGGCGCAGTTCACCAGTGTCCGGGTCCCAAATGCGCAGTGTGGAGTCGGCCGCGGCGGAGACTAGGAAAGACGATGAAAGGCCTAGCAATCCGACCAGAGAAGTGTGCCCTGTTAGAGTATGCTGACATTGTCCGTTGCGCAAATTCCAGATGCGAACAGTCCCATCCATAGATCCCGAACATGCGATATTACGATTGAGGTCCAACACGACACTGTACACTGGAGACACCATAAACACGAAAGATCTTAAAGTGTGAGACACGGAGCAACTTACCCTTTTGAGTATGGCCAACCAAGATCAATTTACACTCGCCCGTAACAATGTCCCATATCCGCACGGTGCAGTCGTAGCTACCAGATACAAGAGTACGACCACGAGCGGCTAAGGCGCGAACTGCATGATCATGACCTTCGAGATGCAATTTATGATATGGGTTTTCATCGATGTCCTCCTAAAAGACGAATCAGATGAGACGAAGACCAACGTCAACAGCAGCAGCCTACCTCAGACAACTCGACATCCGCGTCATCCGCACCCACCCATCGATATTCAGGGTCACCTGGACGAGGTAATGTCCATACTCGTAAAGAATGATCACGACTCCCAGTCACAATCACAGATCGCTTGGGCCATCTCTCCCTGGAAATAACACCACCTTCACCTTCAACCTCAACCCATTCAGGCTTGACGATAGCAAGGCAACGAACGGTGCTTGTATGCCCAGCAAATACATGAGTGCATCGTCCAGTGGCCAGGTTCCAGATCCGGACGGTGCGATCAGTAGAACCGCTGACTAGTGTATCCTTGGTAGCTGCTAAAGCCCAAACGCCTCCGTCATGACCATCCAAGGATTGTAAAAGCTCGCCCGTCACTGGTGAATAAACATGTATTGAGTGATCATCTGATGCGGATATGATACGCCCGTGCGAAAGCAATAGACAGGTCACGACAGAAGATCCATGAGCGGGGAATGTATGATGTTTTGGCATCTCGTTTGTCACCCAACGTGTCCGAGTAAGGTGTCGCGATTTGAAGAGTAATTTGTATGGGTGAGGGAGGGGTAGGGTAGAAGGTATCTTACAGGCTTCGGCCAGACGACGTGCGTAGATAGAGCGTGCGAATGCTCGTTCAGTGTCACCTCCGAACCAGATTTTTGTACTCTTGAGAAGGTCTCTCCAGAGCATTGGATCTGAATCAATGATAGCATGCCAGGGTTTCGAGACTCGCGAAGCTCGTGCAAGCGTCGAGTATGGGAGATAACTGAGGATGTGTGATACAAGTTCTGGGGGAAGGAGTGTCAAGAAATCCCGCGCCAAAGTCGGGGTTAAAACAGAGTGGAGGGTCCGCAGAACCGGTAACGGAGAATGCCGTAGAAGAGTGAGCAGAAAATGCGACTGTAACTGCTGCGGCAGATTTGTGAAATGTGTCAATAGCGATGGGAGCGTCAGGAGCGTTGTAAGAGCGAGATCGGGTTGAAGCGGAGGCTGCGGATGCGGAGAAGAGGCACCGCTTGGAGGTGCAGAAGGCCAGATTGCTTGTGGTGATGGTGAGCCACGGGGAGATGGGAGAGGTGAAGGTGGCGCTGCGGCATTTATCGTAGTGATTGGAGGTATATGTGTGGGTCTCGCTTTCTTTCTCGGAGGAGTATACGCCTCTCGCTCCATCGTTGGTTCTACTCCCTCCATCATGTTGTCAACTCCGTGTGACCGCTTTCTACCAAAGCGCTCGACCGCCTCGACAAGACCAACAACCTTGCCCTGTTCGACTGTTTCCTCGGGTTTGAGCATCCTCCACCCAACCCCGTTTGCGACTGGTTCTTCTTCCCGCATCTCCTCCTCACCATCTTCGCCATCTCGGAAGGTAGCGTGAGTGCCTCCTGGAAAGTGGAGAGAGAATTTCCGAAGAGATGCAGGTAGGTTGGCCTGTAACAAAGGATAGTCCTTGGGATTCTTGGGCTCCGAAGGCGGGGGTAGGGGTGGCAATTGGATAGGAGCATACGTGGTCGTCGTGGTCGTCGTGGTCACCACGCTGGTCCACAGACCGACGCGTCAGTACGTGAACACGAACTTGGAGGCTTTAGAAAAACATACGTAGTAGTATTTACCGATGGTGCCAGCACTAACGAGGGACGTACTTGATGGCTCATGGCCGCGTTAGAGAAGTGGTGGAGGAAGAGGAGAGTATCTATGGACGCGCATCAAAGCCACTCTGCCTGCACAACCCAAGCAAAGCCGCTTTCAGATGCCGCTTCAATCTCCGAGAGTACATGGACTCGCGGCATCTTATTGCCGGACTGCCGAGCAGCCAAGCGTTGCGGGATTTCCTTACCCCACGTCCCGCGCCGATGGCGGCTTATATGGATTCATTTCAGACTTTGGATTTCCATAACTTGTCGTTCCACCTCTCCTTGGACCGCATCACCGCATGCGGCATCTAGCGGTGGTTGAGCTCCTACCCAATGGATATTGCATCTTTCCGAAATGAAAACGCTTCGGTACCGTTGCCCTCTCAGAGAGCTTATTCAATGCTCTACATGGATGCATTCATTCATGCCGTGTCGAGGAACTCAGTCAGTAAATGGCTAACCCGTTCGGCTACCGATCGAGCCTCCGAGTTTGCCATTTATCTAGTACGTCTGTTCAAGTGATAGACGTGTTCGAAGACCCGCTCGCACCCGGTACTTGCCACTCTTTGTCGACAATTCGGATGCGTGTATGTCACCTCAGACTCGCAGCTTCTGCACACTGACGAACGGAGTATCTTGAGCTGTAGACTGTCCCCACGACCCCAAGTTTCTCAAAGTCGAAGAACCGAAGAACTCAGACACAGAACATATTCGCACCAGCGACAGTATACCTCCTCATGGAATATCTTTCTGGCGTTGCCGCTGGTCGGTGTTTTCCGCCAACGTTGATGTTTCATGGGGTGCGAAGAGTGCTAGTAAGCGGTTTGTACAGAACAAGGTTCGATCATTGGTAGGGTTGATCCTGCTATTGCAGCCTTGTCTCGTTCCCCAGAAGCAGTGGTTCACACTACCACTCAATATTTATAAGAATAGATGCAGCTGAGTACCAATTCAGTACTGAACCTGCCACGCTCGTCGCTGGTCCAAGGATCAGAACGACTGTCTTCTGATCCCGAGGTTTCTAGGTCTGGTTTGGGAGACTAGTCTAAGGATTCAAGTTTTCATCCGAGTTGAGAATGGAAACTTCTATCCCCAGATTATTTATTGTGAGATTTGAAGCGAGGTGCGTGCGCTTTTTGGAGGTCATTCATGAGCGTAGGCTGCCATGTGACTCGGATGTAAATGATCGCCTAGCCAATCGCTTGATGCCGACGCAAACAAGTCCCACAACCCTAAAAAAACTAATGTTTTTCTGAAAGGAAGCAAAGACCGCGTGTTATAAGAATCAAGCACTGAAGCAGAGTGGATTGCATGTAGAGCTCGAGCACATGGAGTGAAGCAACAATTCTTCAACTTTGCCGCCGCAGGCCGCACAATGCTGTCAGTGACCATCCATCCTGCGGAGGTCAAAAAATAATCCCGTATCCTCTGCGATATTGAAGGAATTGCGCTTTCCATACTATATGCTGGTACCGTGGTCCCTATTCATCTGTGCCTGAGGTGTCAGTTGACGATTTGTTGGCACTGCGATACTTGAATTTCAAGTATTTAGAACTTGTCATAGAAGATTACGATTTACACAGGTCAGGCATACTTCACGCAAACCAGCCCGCCGCCTGATCATGGCTGACTACAGTTCTAACTTCTTAGACGCTATGAAGAGAGTGCTTGAAATGATTTATCACTTGTCGCGACAAGGTCTTGGAAACGCTCAGGTTTGGTTGGATTGAATATCTGACTGAAACTGTACTTTGCAAGTAAGAGCGGACTTTGACGTATGCTTCACCGTGCAACCACGAACCCATTGCCAACAGTCACCTGTGATAGGCAACTTCCCAAACCACTTCTGATACTGCAGCCACACTGACGTTGAACCGCGGACAACGGTATTAACAATGGACGGGGCCAGCTCCTAGTCTGGTGACCAGCCCGACTACGAGGCAAGCCGTCGAAGATTGAAAGTAGTGCTGCTGACAATGAAATGCAGAGCTAGGGGCCGTCTCCGACTTCTTTGCATGCTACGCAACCTTCCAACATTGTCAAGACGGGGCAAAAATCCGCATCAGAAGGGCCCGGAGACAGCTTGACGATGATTCTTGACTTCGGTTTAGAGACATAACAAAGTGTTATTTTATCCTCACCAAACGTGAGGGTATCCGAGCTCAACAACTCCAACTCGGTGGCCTGGGTGGTTTCGTCATCTGCGGAACCCTCCAGTTGCACTTTCTTCCGTACCACACGCAGCAAGAGCTTTAAGTAACAAAGAAACCCATGAGGCGACGGAAATTTGGGTATTGAATGGCTCAGAGTTGAAACACGACTTTCAAGAGGCTCGTCTACACTAAACGACACATCAGTAATGTCCGATGCTGAGACCAAAGACGTTGTCAAGCAATTTGATTTTCTGATTTCTCAGGCTTATACAAGCTCGTATCCAGCATGGTCCGTTGAATACAATTCTTGATAGACAGCCTATAGGAGAGGTCAGAGGCTTCAAAATTCGGTATATGACCACCTTGTAACCATCAAGGAACAATGACAAAGGCCCTGTAACGTTGCTGTCTCGAGTCAGGGTTGGTTTCCATGAGCAGAATCATTGACATCTATGTAAACCTCATGGCGCCGCACGACTGTAATACGGACATTATCGTGGAGCCTAAAAATATGCTTGGCAGTAAATCGTGCTCACTGTCCATGTTGAAAAAATGTAAACTTACCGAGAAGGCCTCAGAGGCAGAGTCAAAAACTCCGACGGGGATCTGGAATTATAAGGTCACGATTCTAACCACCGTAGACGGGATTCATTGACCTTGTGGAGGAAGCTACAGAAGTAGTCGACAGCGGGAATTGGCTGGACACGGCCAAAGGAAGGGGTCAAGGGATTGATTGCTCTCTCATGCTCACATGAATATGGAGCAAACGTCCACACACATACCGAGCTGACTCACCGCAGTTGTATGACTCCTGCGCAATCTGAAACACTATTCATGTTGGAAGAGCGAGGAGACACCCAATCCCGGGGGTGTTCCTTGCGGATGTCAATTGGCTACACGTCCTTGGGGATGAGCTTGAGCTATTGGCCGGCCCATCTGAGATACCTGAGGATCCATCCAGGGAAAATCCACGAGATCCGATGAGCCTGCCATAAAAAGTATAGTTTCAACACCAACGGGAGATGTTGGCTGGCTGCCTCGATTTGGACTGCTGCATATCAATGGTGCAGAGAGGAAGTTAACGAGAACTCGGCAAGTTCCTAAAGAGTGTCCCTGTACATATATCAAACATGGACTCTGACTCAGGGCACGCGTACGCAAGCGACTTGCCAATCATACGGGCCTAGATGGGCCGCGCCGATGTTGACAGGATTGGATGGCGTGGCTCAGATGAGCACGGACATACAAGGCAACACGACGGTGGTCTCACGGTTAGATAGCCAGATTAGTGAGTTAGGAACCAGGTCAGCGAGTCGCCAGGGATATCTTTGCTTGGGAGAACAATGAAAATTAAATTATCCCACCATCTGGAGATGGAGCAGAAAGATCTAGACAACCTCGGGAGGGATCAACAATTTGGTACCTATTCTTGTCTATCGTCGGTGGGGAGCACGCGATTCCATGCCACGTTGCAGGCTGGATACCGAGCTGTGTTTGCACCGTGGTTTCGCAGGCAAGGGGATGGGCTGCAGTGAAAACAGAGGGGGTGTCGTAATGCGATCGAGGAGGTGAGGCGAGGACAGTGATGACGAGCGATCTGTCGGTACGCCGATCTGTGCGATGAGTGGAGCTGCTGCCTGTGAAGCGCTCCCAGGTCTGTCAGGAGTACAGGGTGAAAAGAGATGAATTGAATAGTTAGCAGTGGGGATTGGAAGGCTCGAGAGGACTCGAAGCTCAGTCGCCCGGTCGTCGCTCTCGTCCGCGCCACCCCCGCTCCCATCTCCAACTCGCACGTGGTGCAGCATCCGTGCGTTTTCCTCCTCCCCCTCCCTTATATCAACTACCGATTCGCCCGTAAGTATTCCCTTTATCGCCCCCCCCCCCCCCCCCCCCCCCCCCCCCCCCCCCCCCCCCCCCCCCCCCCCCCCCCTCCCCCCCCCCCCCCCCCCCACCCCACCCGCCCCCCCCCCCCCCTTCCCCCCCCCCCCCCCCCCCCCCCTCCCCCTCCAAAATGATTCTCATGCCCTTGTCTCCCACCCCCTGTTATCCGCAGTACTACCTCGACCAATCTCACAAGTTCAACTTCATCATGTCCATGCATCACCACGACCACGGCATTCCACAGCCTACCATGCCCCCGCCGCGTTCCCCACAGATCGACCCTGCTCTTTCCCTGTATCCCCCCTACTACCCGTATCAGCAACAACAACAGCACCAGCACCAGCCACAACAGCACGCCATGTCCCATCACCTCGCCCTCCCCCACAACCTCTCCTCCCCCTCCTCACAGGGATCCGACACCATCGGCACCCCTCCAACCGAAAACATGTCTTTTTCCCCGCCCAACACCAACGGAAAGCGCCCATCCTCCCTCGTCAGCGGCCTTGGCGACTCCACCGGAAAGAAGACCCGCACCGATGATTCCACAGATGGTCATAGTCCTGCAGCCGAAAAGGACGAACCCAAGCCAAAGTCAACCAGGGGCGCTCGGTGAGATCATCCTATGCCGCAATCACTCCTCCTCCCCTCATTCTCTTCCTCTAGCGCGTGTACCGTCTGTCGCCGCCTTAAAATGAAATGTGTCGGCGCCGAGCAGGGCCCACCCTGCAAACGTTGTCACGCTGGCAACCACGAATGTATTTTCGAAGAGTCGAACCGTGGAAAACGGTCTTCCAAGTGAGCCCATCATCCATTCATTCCTCATGAAATATTCACCGCTCAAACTCAAGCCCAAGAAAACACGAGCTCCTGACAAGGTCCCTTCGGAAAATGGAACGGACTCTCGACACCGTCCTTAGGTCCATCGGAAATCCGAGCATGACATCCGGCATGATTTCCCGCTCTCCATCTCCAGTGGCTCAAACCGCTCAAACCCAGGCCCTTTTGCAAACACCATCTCCACCCCCGCAGTCGAATTATCCCCCACAGAGCGCTACTCTTTCTTCGGCCTCTCCCAAATTACACTCCCTTCCTGACAATGCATTGAACCCCTTGGGTTTGCTTGCGGAAGCGAGTTTGGCGAATCGGAGAGCACACGGGATTACGACATCATTCACCGCGCGTCAAACGGATGCTGATTCAGATGGTCGGTTTGGGGTCGCGAGTGACAATTACTTCAGACCAGGTTTCATGATCTCTTTCTTCAAAGTTATGCCACACCGCTCATTCTCTCTCAGGTCCGATATCAATCTTGCCGCTTAGACGGCTATACATTGAAAGACAAGTACAACCCGAAATGCTAAGCTTTGTGAGCACTGAAGAGGTGGTTGCGTTATTCGATATGTTAGTACCCTGTATTCTTTCACATTCGTCTCTCCAAACTCAACCTTTAACCTCTGTCAGTTACTTTGATCATATGAATGTTAGTATTGGTGTTACAATATAACTGATATGCGGCTGATACTTGGACAGATGCATTGTCATCTCTTGGATCAAGAGTTCCATACACCATCCCTTGTGTGTTCGAGATCCCCGTTCTTGCTTACGTCAAGTACGTTGCTTTCCCCCTACTCCCTGCGGAACAGGTTTCACCCAATTCCGTAGTCTGCGCCATCGCCTCCAAGTTCTATACGCACCGTCCAGAGCTTCACTCACAACTCACGGAGCTTGCGCAAAAGCTCGCTTTCAGCGTACCCGCTCGAGGTTACAAATCTCTTGAAATTGTGCAAGCCTATCTCTTGCTCACGCTCTGGGGATGTGGTGCTGTTGAGCGGTATGAGTATGACAAAACGTGGTTACTGCTGGGGATGGCTATCCGGTCGGTGTATCTTCTGTGATGTTGTATACCTCGCCTGACACTGCGATTCGAAGGATGGCCACCGACTTGAATCTGCACCGCAAGACGGCAGTGACGAGCCAAGATACCGCGGAATGTCGTGCGCGTGACAAGGAAGTACACAATCGCGAACGTACGTGGCTCCTGTGCTTTGCGCTCGACAGGAGTGCAAGTGCTCAGATGGGCAAACCTCATTCGATACGGGAAGAGTGGGTATTTCTGTCTTAATATGTGAATGACCTGACTGAACTGGTCCCGTTCTTCGTAGCTTTATTATACGTAATGTCCTTCAATGGATCAACTCCCCCGTAAGTGCACTTGGTGACCGGGTGCTTGCGAACTATGTTGTGAGTTCTTTTTCTTGATTTTCTCGCTTAGCCAGCGTATCGAAGTCGTCTCTCAGGAATTGCAACGTATCGTGTCTCGTAGTTTGGATCTACTATACTCTGGCCTCAGTACTCCGTCCGGCCTCCAAACGGACTGCGACTATCCGTTGGTAATCAAGGCTTTTGAACAGCAGATAGTAACCTGGCTTCATGAATGGACGAGCACTCGTGCGGTAGTCACGAGTGAGTGTTTTCCATATGCCGTATTGCCCATCTCATGTTTTTATTGCGACCGTAGGTGATGAGGTTATCAAGGACTATACCTCCACAATGATGATGTTTTATTTCCATTACTATTCACTGGTCATGCATTCCTTCGGACTTCAGAACGCCATCGAACGCTCGACTGTCGATATCCCCTACTTCTTCTCGAAGTGCCATACCTCAGCCACAGCTGTTGCTGTCATTGCACGTGACGAACTTGCACCACGAGGCTTTCTCAGATATTCGCCCGACTCGCACTTTGTGTTTCTGTCATATGCCGTCCTAAGTTTGCTCAAGGTAAGTGGTTGCATCGAAAGGGAGATTGGTGCTGTCTGAATAATCTTTCCAGCTCATACGGCCGGAATTCCAACAGTATATCCAGAACGAGCACAAGATCGTCGACCTCGTGAAAGACATTGCGACGGTTCTCGGTGATATTGCTGTCAACTCCCACCATACTCCCGCTCTGTACAGCACATTCCTCCGGGCACTCATCTCCGCACGGACCAACGATGTTCCCCAGCAACAACAGCAACAGCCGCAACCGCCACAACGATCTCAGCCTCAGACCGAAGTCGTGGTCAGTGACGAGGCGGTTGGACAAAATGATATGAGCCTCTTTGGATCAACGATGTGTACGAATGGTGTGAGCGACTTTTATTTCACTAGCGAAATGGGACCTGTGGCAGATATGTCCACATTCCCGCCAACCATGGCCACCCTGCCAACGTCCGACGAAGGGATGGGAATGCTGTCTATGGAGCACATTTTCAGCAATGGTTTTTGGGACAGTGTCCTCGTGCCTGGTGCGTTAATGCCAAGTGTTAGCTTCCCATGTGGTTGACAAAAGCTATGATAACAGGCTATTCGGACACCATGGAAGGGTTGAGTGGCGGTTTCGTATTCGGGGCAGGTGGCAGCGGCCTTATTACACCTGGGCTGCCGTCGCCACTTCCGTCTGGACACAATACTCCTTCTCGTGATCCTAGTACCATGGACTACAGTCTGGGATCGGCCTTGATGCAACGCAAGGGCTGAACACTATATTCTATTTTTTGTCTTGTTTCCTGCTCTTGCTGTACCGCTGTTTCAACTTTGCTGTAGACTCGCACGCCCTGATTGTTGTCCCACCTAAATCGCTTGTTGGTTTTGACCACATTTTTGATACATGTTATCATGTTGCAGATTATGTATGCCTCTGGGTTCTTGTTCTTATAGACAGAAAAATGTAACGAGATCGTCAGGGACGGTGCCCGTAGTAGCGCCGGCAGTTTGTTTCAATATATAACATCAAGGACCTCAGCCTACTCAGGGCCAGTAGATGTCCAATCCACCTCACGCTGTTTCATCCAGTGGTTCCCTCCGCTCGGGATACGAGTTCCTCCGTTCGTTGCTCTTGGACAAACGCTATTTCTGGGGTTTCAGCGGTATTGTGATCCTCGCGGATGCATTCCTTACCCAGCTCATCATCCACTTCATTCCATGTCAGTCTGGACCCATATTTTCCTACTCCCTCTATGTGACCATATGACAAACAGATACAGAGATCGACTGGGAGACGTATATGGTCCATATTGACTTGTACTTGAAGGGAGAACGGAATTACTCTGAGTTAGTTGGCCCTACTGGTCCGCTAGTGTAAGTTTGAATTTCAATCATTGCTGCTTTGTTGAAACCCACAGTTGGCAACAAGATACCCCGCTGGGCATGTTCACATTCATCACCTCTTACATCGCATCACCGACACCGGTCGAAACATCGGATTAGCGCAACAAATCTATGGAGCATTGTATATCGCCTCTCTCGTTCTCGTATCCTGCGTTTACAGACAAGGCGGTGCGCCAAATTGGACCGTCTTACTCTTACCCCTCAGCAAGAGACTACATTCCATATTTGTTTTGCGGCTATTCAACGACTGCTGGTCAGCAGTTCTCCTCCCGGCCGCTATATTGGCATTTCAAAATGCCTCGGACGACTTGGGCATCCTGATTTTTAGGTCGGTTCAGTGTTGAGCGAGCCATATCTGAATGGAGCTGACGAACAAACTAGTCTGGCATTATCTGTGAAAATGTCTGCCTTGTTGTACATCCCTGGTCTCCTCGTCATTCTCTTCAAGCGCCACGGTTTAGTGGTCACTATGCGCCATCTACTGGTCCTGGTTTTTACCCAGATCGTGCTCGCACGTTCATTTTTGGCAGAAGACCCCTGGGCATATTTACAGAATGCCTTCGATTTGTCACGCGTGTTCATGTACAAATGGACGGTCAACTGGCGATTCCTGGACGAACAAACTTTTCTCAGCCCTTCGTGGGCGCGAAGCTTACTCGTCGGCCATATAACAGTGCTGGTTGCATTTGGCCTATTCAGGTGGTGTCGCTCTGACGGCGGTGCTGTTGTAGTACTCCGCAAGGGCTTCCGCCGTCCGATGCTTCCTGCCACTCTCTCACCAGTGTCAGCTGATTGTGAAGTAATCTCTCTGCTCGCTAAGCGTTGCGTGCTCATCGGTGCTGTAGACGTTGCCACGGTGCTTATGACTTCCAACCTGATCGGCATCCTTTTCGCTCGGTCGCTGCACTATCAATTTTATTCTTGGTACTTCCAACAACTCCCATTCCTGGCGCAGCGAACAAAATACCCACTTCTCCTGCAGTGAGTACTCGCTTGAAGCCCGCTTTACCGTCTTTCTTATCTGTTCGATGGCAGACTGGCAATTATAGCTGGAATTGAATATGCATGGAACGTGTTCCCCTCGACCTCTGTGTCATCTGGTGTCTTGCTCGCGGCAAATTGCGCACTAGTCCTCGGCATATGGTCTGGATACGGGGAGGGTAAATCCGCAATTTGAAAGTCTAATGAATTAATCGGCAGTGTCTGACGTTTTAAAAGCCGACGATGTATAGTCATAATCTTTTCCGTATCATTCGTCCTGCAATCCCATGCCAATCACGAACGTGCTTCTCCCGCCTCTCGGTAGTACCAAAATTGTTTCTGCGCCATGAACTTGGTGTGTGTCAGTATTGGGAAACACATTTGTTGTCATGCCATCGCCTGCAAACGGTAATGGCTTGACATCGACTTTAGGAAGGGTCAATTCGCCGTGATGCAGTGCTATTAAAGTCAAAGGGACACTGAAAGTCTCGGCGTCCTGTGTTCACATAGATGATGCATGAGGCATTATTAAAATGGACACGTTCATTGTACTTACCTGAGCCACAAATTCACCTCGCTTCCTACCGCAAACGAGCCAATCTTTGATGCGTTCCTCGATATCGTAGCGCAGAATATATTTCTGCCGTTTGCTCTCTGGGTCTTCCCAATGCAGAGATGTTCTGATGGACAAGGTGCCGGAGATAGGCTGCCCAGCATAGATGGGAGCGCATTTCTCAGGAAAGACATCACTTCCAAATGGGCTAGAATGAATTCTGATACGTGCAGCAGCGATAATCTGGAATAAAACGTCTCGAGTCAACTAGTTCGCGACTACAAACCTCAGACTGACGTTCATCCGTGGAATATCCACTGGGATCCTGATTTCCCTCCACGGGGATGGTGACTCCGTGGGTGGTCTGCTGTGCGCCAGCCTCTAGAAAATAAAATAAAATAAAATGAATAGGTGCGAGTCGTGTCGCGACACGTAAAGTACCTGCTGTAACGAGGTGAACAGCTCTCTAAGTCCCTCGTGGATTTCCAATGTGCTGGGTATTAGAAGCTCGCCAGTGGCGCTATACAGCTCGACCCACACGGCATCACCTTCCAGGTACTGGATGATGTTCGCTGCCAGTTCTCGACCCTGTGAGACGTTGTGCGAAGTCTGGGCGAGAATATCGTCGATTGTCTCCTGTACCAGTGCCGCCGCCTCTGCCCATATCACTGATTAATTAATCACCGACTGATGGATTTAGAGAGATACCTTCGCGGAGCATGCGGTACACGATGACCAGGTTAAGGGACTCTAAAGCTGGACCGCGGTCAGCCGGAAACAAAGAATCAAAAATAGTTGGCATGCACCTAGCCCATGTTCAGATTCGATACAGAACACATAATTGACAGGATGTTCCGGGGCAACTATCTACCGAAGGGTCGGTACTGCCGTGGGCATCGCTCAAAGATTTGACTCACCATCATGGCATGACTTGATTGATACTTGGCAATCTTGACGTCCTTGAGGCCATGGGATGGCCCTTGGAGATCCGCCGAGGATAGCCGAACATATTGACGGGTCGCGGCAGATATGGTAAATTTCGAAAACAACCTGTGAAAGAGGTTACTAAGATGAAATGGATCTAGGCCGATGGACGTTGAAAGAGACCTTTCCCCACGGAAGAAGTCTTCGACGTTGACTGCAATAGGAAGCGAAACGTTGACGATGATTGATTTTCTCAATGTACGTATAACTGTCGGCTGTGGAATTGTGCTATAGGTTACTTTGACGTCAATTTTCTTAGGGGCATTTATCAAGGGTAAGCCACAAAGGAAAAATTCCCGACACACCATCGCAGGGAACCTCGAAGCATCCGTGTGCGGGACCAAGATGACCAGATTGGTGTCTTTCGGGACATCAGAAATTTTGATACAACTTTCGGAAGGGTCGAATTCCCTTGCTGTTATCAGACCAGATATGTACCAACACCAGATACCAAGCAAAACTGAATCACTGCTGACCTGGATTCTGTACCTGAGCATTGGCATAGTCAAAGTTAACTCCTCCAGGTGCTGATAACTTTATAGTCGCCATGGAGATATCATTACGCCCAGTGGACAGCACCAACGACATTCGGGAGATTGCCCCAAGGTCAACTGTTTGCAATGTGGCGCCATGAGCATCGATGAACACGGAACTACACGAGAACCTACCCTCATGCGACTGATGTAGCTGAATATCCAACCCTCGGGAATCATGTGGGAGTCGCACTAATGACACCGTCGTTCCCTTCAGGGGAATGGTAGCCGCTGATGCCTTATCACTCCATTGCAGCCGAAGTCGAGACATCTGGATCTCGCTACTGTCAAGGACATACATACCACAACATGCCGTCTATCGGGTTCTGCTCAACAATCTCGAAACAAGCATCCGGAGAGTGACGTACCGCACAGTTCAAGGTCAGACAATTATCTCCGGGGGAGAGCTTATCGACTTGTGCCACAAACTTCAAACGATTGGCATCTTGTCCTGTGAGCGTTACGCTGACTTCGTCGATGACGACGTCCTGGGAGAAATATTAACAATTGACATGCAAACCCGGTGAGATCCATACGCATGGTAGTCTGTTTTGAATGGTGACTTCCAGGGAAAGGCTGTCTTCCTCATCGCTAGAGCTGGCATCGCCCGAGACGCTTATCGATATCACGGGATGATCAGGGTGGATGAGATCTGGAAAATTTCCCAATCAGTGACACCATATACATGCATATGAGTAAAACCAATGACCCAAATCAAGTTTCGCGGCCGCCTCTCGAAGAGCGCTTACGAGTCCAGCAATATATTCCACGATATCCTCATCAGACATGACTAGCTCCGTACTCCTGTCATTCGCGTATGTCTTGAGAAACGCGAGAAGAATGTGGATCCACTCGCGGTCGCGCGGTTTCTTTAATGCAGCGTGGGTGTCGATCGCACGCGAGAGCATCAACGACTCCAAGGATGTCCATCCGTGAGGAGCATAATGTGCTGGAAGAGACGAGAATACGGTAAGTGCGTTGGAAAGCCTTCCGCGGTAGCTGCAATATACAAGCACTTAGTTTCTGAAGCGATTAAACAGGATTACGAGCCTACATGTCAAGAACAGCGAGGCTGCCGTGTATTTTGAGTGCGAATTTTCTTCTCCCAGCTTTCACGTACATGTCAATGACGCGATTGGAAATGCTTATGTACAAATCATAGAAGACGTCCTTGTCCCCGATAGCGGATATAATCTCGCGCTTACTGATGCAATAGTCCGAAGACTTGTTATCGAACACAGGCAAGTCTGAAACGACCGTTGGGGCTGGCGTCGCCAAGGAGAACGGTGGCTTTGAGGGTAAATACCCTTCTCTAATACCAAGAATATCGAGCTAACGTTTGGCTCAACATCGTGATGCTTTACCGCCAGCACGGGTACACACCTGGCTTTTTGCGAGTTCAATCAATTCTCCTTTCCTTGCGTTGTAGCGCGCAAGAGGCAGAGCGTCCATCTCTGTCCATGAAGAAGCCCATGAATCGCATTGATCCAGAACACTGAGAGCGGAAGAGAATGTCCAAGATTCAATGAAGTATTCAGGAAGCGAAGGCTGCAAAATCTTATGAGCATGTTGCTATCAAATACATCAAATATACTCCCTAACCTCGACCTCCCTCAAGTGCCTTCCAAATGTACTCAAAAATGTGAACGCCTTCCAACAAATCTCCGACGGTTGGCGCAATTTGCTCAGCAGCGCAGACTGCCTTGAAAGAAGGTATGACCGCAGGTCGAAGACGGAGATTGTGTTAGCGAGGATGAGGTCGCGATAAGGTTTCTTGGACGTGGATAGCAATGGCATAGAGTCGTCATTCGGTGCTGGGTGGATGAGACTTCCGAACCATGACATATTCTTCTCCCTCAGAACCTGCATAAAAGCAGCTTCGAGTTCGTTGTACTGCTGTAATGCATCCTCGAAGAGATTTATTCCCTCGTACGAGGTTGCCAGACTTTCCTGGGACAACCTTTCTTCCTGGGGCATCGCGGACGAAATACTTGCAGGCTTACCTTCAGTATGAAATATGTGCAAAAGTTCCACCCCGGCATGTGACGCTGACCCTCGGACCGCTTCAGCTCTTCCTCCCTGGATGATATAGCGTTATCGAGGGCAGAAAGTAGTCCATCCTTGATCTTGCTTATGAGGTCGGCCCAAACGGCAGGACTCTGCTCGCCGGCAGACCAAGCGAGCTGCACGCACCTATGAGGTACTGTGTACAATCACCCAAAAACCAAATTAACGTATGGCATTACCTGTCCCGCTTGTCAACGTTGAAATCCGCTTTTATTTTGTCCAACACAGAGCCCTTCATGTTGAAGAACTTTCGGTCGACTACTTTGGTGTCTGGACGCACGACATGTACGATGAGCCATTCCTGGTTCTTCCTCGGCAGGACGGATGACTGCCAGTCTTTAATCTGCTTCTTGACAGTTGTTCTGTAGGCTTCATTATCCTGTACAGGGATGTAGATAATAACGCCTAGTCGGAACACATTTTCACTTACTTCACACGTAACTACATATAGATTCAAAAGAGGTTTCTCGAGGAGGGTGAGGGGAACTTGAGAGGTAAGCTCGTCTCGAAGGGAGTCGAGAGTAACCAAGGTCACTTCGAGTTCTTGGATAGTGCGTATACTGGGTCGGGAAGCAGCCCTCCAGTGGATGCTGCGCAAGGGTAACTGTGAACGTAAAGCCGCAATCACTTGCTTACAGCTGTCAGAGGATTGGAAGGAAGGGGGTGCAGCAAACGTCACAAGAACATGCTGGCTTGACATTGCGAACAATCCTCGCGTCGACACTTGACACAAGTACGCGCACCAAGTTCCCTTTAGGCTGTAGTCCGAACTCTGGGTCCGAGATCTGGGCTAAGTCACTGGGCTTGTCTGACGATAGTGAGCTGCCGACTAAGGCTCGTGGAAAAAACGAGCTCCGAGCCTGAGTCTGCCACCAAATATCTTCAAGTCCGAAATGCTAACACCAGACGAAGCCAGCACGTCCACTACAAAGACCTTCAGAGACCTTGGCCTGATCGAACCCCTCCTCCAGGCACTCGACCAAATCAGCTTCAAGACACCGACCGAAATCCAACAACAAGCCCTTCCTTATGCTCTCGAAGGCCGTGATATTATTGGCGTTGCAGAAACGGGATCAGGCAAAACCGCTGCATTCGCTCTACCTATCCTACAAAAACTATGGGAGGAACCAAAAGGACTCTTTGCTTGCGTGCTCGCACCCACACGTGAGCTTGCCTACCAGATATCACAACAATTTGAGTCTCTCGGAGCAGCCATGGGGGTCCGCTGCTTGGTTTTAATCGGAGGAATGGATAAAATGCCCCAGGCTATCGCCCTCGCGAAGCGGCCGCACATCATTGTTGCGACGCCCGGTCGTCTTAATGACCATCTCCAGAGCACCAAAGGATTTAGTCTAAGAAATCTGAAATTTTTGGTAGGCATCAGTGTCTTTTGAGTGTGCGCACAGGTTTATTGTTGTACGACGAAGGTCATGGACGAGGCCGATCGCCTCTTGGACATGGACTTTGGTGCCGATATTGACCAAATCCTCAAGGTGATACCAAAGGAGCGGACTACTTACCTCTTTTCCGCGACAATGACTACGAAGGTTGCGAAACTGCAAAGGGCCAGTTTGTCAAATCCTGTACGAGTCGAGGTCTCGTCAAAGTGAGTAAATCATCCCTGTTTCTCCGCTGCATATTAATGTACGGCTCTAGGTATCAAACTGTATCAACCCTACTACAATACTATCTTTTTGTTCCGTTAACACAGAAAGATGTCCACTTGATCTATTTGGCAAATGAGCTGGCTTCGAGTTCAATCATTGTTTTCACCAGGACAGTACACGATGCTCAAAGGTACGTATACAGCACCGAAATTCACATGTCGTTGATGCCTATCCCTCCTGGAGATTATCCATCATACTTCGTACTCTTGGGTTCCCAGCCGTTCCCCTTCATGGACAACTCAGTCAGAGTCAACGCTTAGGTGCACTCAATAAATTTAAAACAGGAGGCCGAAAAGTTCTAGTGGCAACCGACGTTGCCAGTCGGTATGTACACCGTAATATGACACGTCCTTCAACGAGCTGACCATTGGAGATAGTGGTCTTGACATACCATCTGTGGACGTAGTGATCAACTTTGACATCCCTACGCATTCAAAAGATTACATCCACCGTGTCGGACGAACAGCCCGTGCAGGACGCGCTGGAAAATCGATCACGATAGTTACCCAATACGATGTCGAACTGCTCCAACGCATAGAAAAGGTCATCGGGAAGAAGCTTGAACTATTTCCCACCAGCAAGGAAGAGGTGATGCTCTTGAAAGAGCGTGTAGATGAAGCTGGCCGGTTGGCTGTGAACGAGTTGAAAGAGGAGGCGAAATCGAATGGGGGGAAAAAGCGGAGACGCGATGGACGCGGGGGGCGAGATGGAGGTGGGGGGCGAGATGACAAGGATCGGGACGATGATGTTGTTGAGGCAGGGATGCCTAGAACAAAAAAATCCAAAAGTCGCCGGTAGTTGTCCAGGTGCTTCGAGGCAAAACGACACGTAACAACCAGAACTTGGCATTGAAGTTAAACGTTAAACAGTTAGACTGTCGAAATGATCGCAGGAGATGCTCAGGACTATATTATGACGCGAGAGCCGCGAAAAGTGTGTGCCCCATGGCTGAGTTGGTCACAGCGTCCGACTGTTACGCTAGCTACATCGGAAGGTCGTGAGTTCGAGCCTCACTGGGGCAGGACTCTTTTTGGTTTGGAATGGATGACTTGCTTGGTACTATCTCTTTGCTACGAGCACTTCAACATTGTATAATTCTAAGTTGTCGTTTCATCCAACTGCCTCGATTTCATCCATCCCTTTGGAAATACATACTGGGCCGTTCCTTAACAATGTCTCGATTGTGGGGAGTTGCGTCGTCAAACATGTACCGTCGCCCACGTACATGGTAGACAAATTTTTAAAAGGAACATGGCAAAAGTTTCTCTTACTTGCGCTCTCGTGATGAGCGTTTTCTACTTCATTCTCACTTTTGGCTTCGTCAAGATGGCTCTATCCCTCGTTGCCCTTGGTTGATTAGCAAGCTTGCTTCACTCAATGCAAGCCGGCGGTGCAGCATCTTTAGCAGCCGTTCTACCTGCTCAAATCTAAGCAACCAGTTGTCATGTGTATCCAGATATATTGCCTCTCGTGCCCGAGGCCGGCCCGCGTACCGCAGTGGATTTTACATCAATGCTCATAGCAAAGAGATATATACCAGGAAGTCGTCCACTCACATCAAACCAGGTTCCAAACTCAAAAAAGAGTCCTGCCCCAGTGAGGCTCGAACTCACGACCTTCCGATGTAGCTATTAGCGTAACAGTCGGACGCTGTGACCAACTCAGCCATGGGGCACGCAATACCTTTTTCGGAAAGAGCTATTCTGGCCCAATACGACTGAGGTTTGCGCTAGAAAAAAACATAGCAAATAAGTTATGATGGATAAAAGGTGTTTTACCTTGAATGTGGACAATGGTTTCAAGAAACTGCAGGGCCCAAGATGACGACGGGAACACCAAGTGTGAATGCGATGCAAAAAAGCGTCACCTGAGCGATTCGAACACTCGCGGGCAAAGCCCAACCGCTGTGCTGATAGCAGGCGATCCCGTTAACCACTCCGGCAAAGTGACTTGGTTATCGCTTGCCAATGATATTACATATATAACGATCCAATGAGAGATGAACATTCCAAGCGTCCCTCAAAGACTCGTCGCCAGCCAACGAACATCAAGTAAACAACCAGACTCGTTCTGCAGTACAATATGTAGAAAGTTATATATGATCTTATCTTAGTCTTGGGGTCCATTGAATCCACTGCTAAGCAACGTGGCGGGGCTCCGTCAGTTCATGCGCAAATATGAAAGTGAGCGGAAAAGATATGTGTTCGCTTTCATGCTTACATGCGAGCCCGATAGTTCGCCCGTCATGTCAACACCTTCCCAACCTTCACCCGTTCATGCGCGAGCGTGAGCGTTCGCAATCCTCACCCACCACTAGTCACCGTGTTTACATGCAAACATGATTGTTCGCCCACCAGCATCTTCCTCCCCACTTTGGCCAAGTAAGATTTACTTGCATACACCGGGTGTCATGGTGGGACGGGCTGTGACTTGAGTGCAGCTTGGGCCCAAAACTTCGCAGGTGAAATATTGGAAATTAATTTGGAATGACCAACTAATTCGTGGCGTGATCCGGGTTCCATAAGACCAAGAAATATCATCTTCATGATAACCAACGAGAATGGGAGACATGCGTCGCGATCAACCAAATGGTTGCCAAACCTCTTGTCCTGAAAATACCTGAAATCTCTGGCAGACAACCCCAGGATCGAGCTAAACAGAGTTGATAGAAAATTTTTGTTAGGCTAGCGTTGAAGCATTGCCCTACATGCCAGCATCTTACACGAATTCATTCATGTACTGAATTAGCCTATCCACCTGATCTTCCGTTACTGCGTTGTAGAGTGAAATGCGGGCCCCTCCAACGGACCTAGAGAGTGTATTTATTATTATTATTGGCACTCTAACGAGCCGATATAACAAGGTGGGTAAACGCTTACCGGTGGCCCTTGATCCCTTTCATTCCTCTCTGTTCCGCGCCAGACACAAACTTTTTCAGCCTATCCTCTCCGCCAACTATGTCAAACACGACATTCATCTTGCTGCCTGAGCCCTCTAGCACCTTGCATTTGAAAACCCCTCGGGCTTCCCCTTCCTTCAGGGCTGCATATAATTTCGAGGCTTTTTTTGCAGTGCATTCCCCGTAATACTCGAGTGTCTTCTCCCTGGGTCGTCCGTTCTGTTCCCCCAGCTCCAACATCCGCTGAAGAACCAGACCTGTGATATATATTGATAGGACTGGAGGGGTGTTGTACAAGCTGTGACTGTCCACCATATTCTTGTATGATAAACACAACGGGATGTTGCTGTCCAATACGTTTGCCCACTCGTCTCTGACGATGATGATTGTCAACCCCGCAGGTCCAATGTTCTTTTGCGCGCCGGCATAGATGACTGCATGCTTTTCGACGCATGGGATAGGACGTGACATGAAAGAGGAGGAATAATCCGCAACGAGCGGAGCACCATCAGGGAGGCTGTCGAATGGGAATGAAGTAGGGCTTTCAAGATCATAGTCGAATTCAACGCCATCGACGGTCTCGTTGGCGCAATAGTATATAAGAGCTGGATCTTGCGAGAATTTATCTCTGTAGCTGTCGCGATCGGGGATATGGTTGAAAGTCTTCTTCCCGTCCTCGGAGATGGTCTGCGCGTTGACGACAACGTTGATTTCCCCTACCCCAAGCCTCTTCGCTTCTTTCATCGCCTTATCACCCCAGGAGCCGGTGACAACATAGTCCATTGGGGGCTTTTGAGCCGCGCCGCCGCGACTTCGATATCTTGCAAGCATGTTCAATACCACCGCAGAAAATTGGGCGGTTCCGCCTCCCTGGGCAAAGAGAACCTTGTAGCCCCGAGGGAGCTGCAGAATTGTTCTCGTGTTCTCCTCGACCTCCCGGATGAATCTGTCGAAATGTGCTGAACGATGCGATATCTCTGCGATACCAATACCAGTGCCTTGGAAGTTGAGTAGGCCTTTGCAGGCTTCTGTGAGGACTTCCTCTGGTAGGGCTGAAGGACCTGCACCAAAGTTAATCGCTCGATCGGACATGACGAAGAGGATGAGTTGGGGTGGAAGAGTGTTGCTTTACCACTGCAAGGCGTCGGGTGGCGAGTCCAAGAGTCACAGACCGATAAGCTGTCAAGTACTTAGAACTTTAGAAGTTATTAGATGTCTACATGAGTCGGTGTAAAGCTGCTGAATGATGCCATCACCACTTTTCAACGACATCTCAGGCTTCACATGGTATCAAACAAATTCCAAAATATGCATAACCAGATTGTCCATACAAGTCCAAGTCGCAAGAGCCATGAAATACGTAGCGTTAATTATACCGTCGGAAAACGAAAACCTCGACTGTGTTATTGGGCATGAACTTGTCTCGATGGCTCAAGCAATTGGTGCATTGCTCGAATGACTCTCGCCTTCGCTCCAGATGTCCTTCAGGTGGCCAGGGTCGGGCCTAGGTACACCACCATCAATGAGCTCCATCTGTTCACCATCCTCATTGTCGGGGAAATGCTGAGAATCCTGCGTCGTTATAGGGAGGACAGACTCGTCGCGTGGAACACGAGGGGAATGAGGATGATGTGACATGGGGGAAGCGAGCGAAGGGAAATATTGTCGATAGGCGAAGTATGCGATAACAAGCCCCAAGATGGAACCGGCGATAACGTCTTCGCAGTGATCTAATATACATTGATGTTAATCACGAGGTATCAGGAATCCGGGAGAAGCTTACGCCTGTAATCCATCGTACGTGAAATAGCTACAAGGGTTGCACCAGCCAATGGCGTTACAGATATCCAAGCCTTGTGCTGGTAAATCATTTTAGTGGACTGGTGTTCGCCAGGATTTGGTCATGGTTACCGTATGACCCCTAGTATCGAATAGGTGCATCTTGCCCGCGAGATAGCAAGAAAGGAATCCCAGACCCGCAAAAGATACTACATTGGTTATGCTCAGCCTTTATAAGGGCATCCATACTTGGTAAACCTACGGCTTGAGTGGCCACTGGGGAAGCTACGCCACCCATCGAGCATAATCGACTGGTCTGTCTGTGTACAGATGGCATCGGTTAACAATCCGTAGGTTGGATCTTGAGATCCGGATATTGGGATGCAACGAGAAAGGAGGTCTAGAAACCATATGCAACCTCAATGATCGATACCGGGAACAAGGTAATGGTTAACCAAACCTGGACGGGGACGACCGACGGTAATCTTGGAGAATTGTGTGATGGCACCGGTGATAGCCAGACTAAGAATCACTGGAATAATCTCATTTAATAGGTATCATCGTAAAGAAAAAGAAGATAACGAACAGCCGAGTACACTGTTATGATAGTCCCAGAAGGATCGAACAGTGATCACGTTGACGGCAAGTTGTATAGCCAAAGGAGCCACGACGGCGATGAAGTACAGAGCAACATCCTGGGCATAATTGAAATATTTTTGAGAAAAGAAAATGACGTCAATATGGAAACAGCACGCACTGGCACACGTTCTTGGACAGCATAGCTGTTTGTCGAGTGTCAGCATCTGAGATGGTGAGGTTATGAGCCAAGCTTACGGGAAACGAATGCTAGTGGGGAGTGGTTGATAAAAGTGCTAGGTTCCACAGTTCGATGGAGACCTACGTTTCGTCATTGACAGAAAATCCTCTTCTGAACCCATGGACGGGGTTCAAAGCAAAGAACACGGCTCTGCATCAAACTTGGATGTGAGGAGGGTGGCTCCCAACGAACAAGGGACTTACGCCAAAAGTAGCGTTATAATCCTAAAGAAGAAGATCAGCGTCATGATACATTGCCTCTGTCAAACCCACGCACCAGTCTGGGGCATAAGACTTGAGGAGTTTGAGGCGCCTCTTGTTGTCGGTCCTCTTCGTCGTGACGTTGCTATGCGATCCCAAGTTGAACTTGCCAAAGGGCGACATTGTGAACTAATCTGCTCGGGGTGGACTCATCCGGAAGACGTTTAAATGGGTTGTGGGCACTGCACGCCAATTGAAACACAAGCACCCTGATTATGCCAGATCTTCGCACAGCCTGCCTCAGTCTGCCTGCAGGCAGTCCACAGTCGACTGCTGCGCCGGCTGACGATAATGTCGGGCTCAATATTTACTGAGACAATCGTTCTTTTTTGTCGTGATTCATGAACAGTTCATTCCCGGTGCACATGGACGGTAGAGAGTTGTCTATGATTTGCCGATCTCGAGAAGCGCCTCAGCTTCGGCACATGTTGGAATTTTGCAAGCTTTCAAGTTGATCCATCACGCATTCGGCCCCTTGCGCGCGCAGCACTGCCAAGCCCGTCGTTGCATGCAGGTCTAGCATGACATCCACAGCCGAATCCCCATACGACCAGTCGAAAAGCTTTGCATGGTGTCCAGGTATAGCACAGCATGTCCTGCTGCACGCCAGACTCATACATCACTAGCAGAGCATCAGTTGGTCCTGGAGCATATTGTGTCCACTGACACTCTCGAACCTAAGTGAGCCCCCCGTAATGCACCGACAGTCCAACTTGACCGCCCGGTAGCACAGAATGGCAACTTCTCCGAGAGATGATCAAGTACAAGATAGGCCAGGTGCGCTACAACATATTCTTGCTTCCCGGATTTTTAGTTTTTGCGTCTTCAGAATATTACATTGTTCCTTGCCGACGATCCTCAGCCCATGGAGCCTTCAAAGCCTGCCACGGGAGTGGTAGACAGCTCAGGGAATTTAAGGTTGCCCCCATTCCCTCCTCGCAAGCCCAACGAGATGAACCCTCACGAAATATTCAAAGCTCGTATGAATCAAGATGAAGCGAACGAGATGAAGAACTCTATCTTTCGGCAGCTCCATGAATTCGAGTGCGTTGGACGACGTTACTCTGATCGTTTACTGACAACAGTGATCTAGCAACCCGCCGTTTACCATCCAGCGGGTGTGCGAGCTTTGTGTATATCCAAAGCAACACTACAATTTCATCGGCAAATATCTCCGTGCAGTAGAGAAATCGCTTCTTGTCACATCGACTTGGGATGCATTCCCTGTAGAACTACCCCAAAACGGATTCTCGATAAGTACATTCCCAGCTGGTTCATCACAATCCACACCCACAACCCCGATGTTTTCGCCTATCCCGTTCTTGCACGATGATGCAAGACGTTCCAAATCACAAAGCCCTCTACCATCACCACTGGCACTTGCTGCAATGGAAATATGTGGGGGCGCGGAATCTCTTGACGAACCGATATCGCAACGAGCGATAGGGCTCGTAGACGAACTTGACGATCCGAGTCCAGGACATATGAGTGATCATCCAACCGCAATCACCTCCGTGACAACCGTCGGGTCACGTCCATTCTTGGAAACATTGGAGACCAGGTTCGTGAGAGGAAGCGGGGATCAGTCTGGAGGAAGTGAAGAGCAAAAGATGACGATAGATGAGGCAGATGGTAAAGAAAACAACGGATGAGATGTTATGTTTCAAAAAGTCTTCTATACACACGGACAAAAGATCACTAATCCGTCAAGATATAAAAGCTTTCCGGCCAGGAAAGACCCACGGAATGGTGATCGCTATGAGAAGTCACGCTTTATCCTCTCAAGTAAAACGTTCATGCGTAGCTTCATGTTTGGTTGGCCCGTTTCACGTCCCACTGTAGCTTTCCCACCATGGTCGTTGTGAAAGCGTCTGGGAGCTCTTTTGGGACGGGAGAAATCAGCTTTTTGAGTGTGGGGAGGCTTGGAGGTATAAGCAATTCCCCTGAGGTCGCGCAAGGGTTGTTTATCGCGAGGTGGTGTGGGTGTGGGTGTGGGTGATTTGTCTGGACGATTCGGAGATGTATCCGACTCAGAATCGGCGTTGGTTTCGTCGTGGCGATGGTTGGAGGCGTCCTCGACTGATGCACTGGTCTGGTTTGTTAGACCATCCCTTTTCTTTTGCGCCTTCCATTTGGTTCGTATCTTGTGATCTTCGACCCAGGATTTCTTGAGTCGTTTTGCTGGGATCAATTCAGCGTCGTCGTCGAGCATACGACGACATACTCACCGCGACTCTTTGGCAGATAATGAAACGT
This sequence comes from Boletus rubroflammeus, assembly GCA_038090375.1. Lineage (NCBI taxonomy): Eukaryota > Fungi > Basidiomycota > Agaricomycetes > Boletales > Boletaceae > Boletus > Boletus rubroflammeus. The sequence continues at coordinate 127,002 of JBBPMQ010000003.1, forward strand.
CGGTGGTTTCTTTTTCTTTCCTTCGGTGACGGCCATCGACAAGAAATTGTCCTGATGAGAGTCGGACCGTATTGACATGGCTTACTAATCACGACGATAGCATTAAATTCGTCTCGAGGCCAGTGAGCGTCACTTGTCTTCAACCCTCATCGTGTCTTCAAATATCACATCCTCCTCAGACCTATCTATTCTTCATCATCGCATGAACGTGCAGAACCTGAACTCTTTTGGTGAGTTTATCAACATTTTATCACCCCAGACATGTTGAAACTTTCATCACGGCCTTTCCCAGATCCTTTTGCTGATGAGGGCGATCCTCTCGGGAGCAACCAGGACGTGGGCTCCACACAGAATTACCTTCACATCCGCGTTCAGCAGAGGAACGGAAGAAAGACTTTAACCACGTTGCAAGGTCTCCCCAAGGGTGAGCTGGCGGTCGGAATCGTGGCGATGCAGTTTCTCATCCTCTCACAGAGTACGATCCCAAGAAACTCCTCAAAGCCTTCAAAAAGGTCTGCCGTCCAATTCAATCTTTAGAGATCGACTTACCAAACCGCCGCAGGAATTCGCTTGCAACGGCAACCTCGTTGACGATGAGGAGATGGGCCAAGTCATTCAGCTTCAAGGTGATCAAAGGGTCAAGATTGCAAACTTCCTTGTCGAAGAGGGCATCCCTAGGAACACTATCAAGCTGCATGGGTTCTAAGTGTGACATCAGAGGATTCGGCGAGACAGCATGGTCTTGCTCCCAATCGTCATCAGCACAGTTCTTGCTTTTCAATTTCATCCTTCATGTAGTTATGTTTTGTCTGAGCTATGTGTGTGCCTTCCGTCCATACGAGCAATGTATTATCACCAGTACGTTAGCTGTTGATATAAATGTTCCAGATAGATATTTGGTTTCAAATCACGCAATCATTGATTCTAACTTGAGATGACATTCTTCATCACTAAGTAGCAGCTATGTACTAGCGTCACACGAGCGGGTAATATACTGTTGTACGCCCGAGATAAAAACTGTATACTCAGATAAAGGGCATGACTTATCTTCTTGGACCATAATTTCACGGCAAAGGACTACTTGATCTTGTCCAATGGCCTGCACCGATGGCATGAGCTTGCAAAGGATATAACGACAGCAAGTGTAAGTACCTGTTGAATCCACCACGTCTGTCATGAAAGTAAGTCAGATACAGCGAGCTAATATTAGAATATGGGCCGCACCGATTCATGTATTGACGCCAGGTTCGGATTTTCTTGACGTTGGACCCACCGTCTTCATTTCCATCGACATGCTTGCCCTGTGTGTGCAATTATTGGCAGATGAGAGGGAGTAAGGACAGATGGGAGATGTTCATACTTTAGTGGAACCAAAGCCCGCGAGACCCATCGTGGCCATCATAGATTCGTCTTCAACAGTGGTGACATCCATCTCCTCGCCTTCCTCGACTGGGGTATCTGGATCTAGAATTGACTTAGAGGAAGTCGGCGCAGGAACGTCGTCTGGCGCCCAATATTGAATGTCCATCACTGGAGAGCAAGAAATGACTCACATTTTGGTGACTGTGTCCGAACCGCGAAGTGGACATCAGAACGTCCATCTTGTGGACGTTGAGGTTCACCGTGCGGCCACGAAGGTTCCTTTCCACGGATGTCCTTATTCCTGGAGGTAAGTTGTTCTGGGGTGTATTGGTCACGCCTTTCATCCTTCCTCTCGGGTTTCCTTTCATTCATTCTATCCTCTTTTCTATCGGGTCTGCGGTCACGATCCCGGTCGTAATCATGTCTGTCGTCTCTCCGTGAACTCTTGTAGTCTCTATCCCTGTCGTGGTCGCGCCTATCTATTCAGAAATGAGATGGGTTCTATCTGGGATAGTCGGTTCAGAGTTAACACACCTCTCCGGGGACTTCGTGATCGACTATCTCGTCTGCGTCCAGCATCACGATGTCCCTCTGTCCTTGCATTTCTTGGGTAACGATCTTTTCCCCTGTCCCTGTCGCGGTCCCTGTCTCTGTCTTCTCGTTCCCAGCTCCGCTCTCGTCTTCGGTGGTCAGCCCTCGAGGACATCGTGGTAGGAGACGATGATACGGAACGGTCACATGACTACATGACTCTGCTCCAACCACTCAGCAATTGTTGACGTTGAGGATGTTCACAGCGAGTGCAGCATGTCGAACAGCTAAACTAGCAGGAGAAACGCTCAGTAGTAAGTTTCGTCTGTCATGTAGAGCAACGAAGAATGAATGCATATGACAGCCGAGACCAGACGACACATCCGGTTGGAAAACCTGCCCCGGACAACTCTCCCCGCCGACATCGAGAGAGCTCTAAGATGCGAACGACTCCTTGGTGTCGAGGATGGTGAGATTCTCGATCCTGCAATGTATGTTCTTACGCCAGTCCAGTCCAATTACAGCTCTTCCGTTTCTTACCAACTCGCCGGGCCCACATTACACTCTCTCATCCCGACTTTCTGCGGATGAACATTGCCAAGCTCGGAAAAGTGTCCATAGGAGGGCATACCGTCACAGCCATCCCATGCCTCGAGCCTCCGAAAATCGAGAACCTGAGAGGTGTGAAAGGACGCAAGGCAGCTCTCGAGCGAGGGTCCTTGCCCAGCCTCACTTCCTCCGGCGCCATGAGCAATGGCAGGCAAGTTTGTGCATGGGGCTTTCCCCCGAAAGCCTCAGTGGAATGCGTGAAAGAGTTTCTTGAACACAGCAAAATTGATACGTTGGGGGACAAACCCGAGATCTACAAAGTTAACCTGTAAGTGATTCTATCCATCATACTCTTGAGGATGATGTTCAGCGTCTGGAAGACAAGCAGACGAATTCTCTCTTTACTCGAGATACCTGATTCGAACCCCGTCCATATCAGATTCGTATCATATAGCCCGACGCATTCACCAGACACTCTTCCAGCCTGACACGTTTAGCACAAAATTCCAGGTGCGGGCTTGTGTAGTTCGATGACCGCGTGCACCACGGGCTACCCTTGAGTGTAACATTATGCATAGTTAATGTGGCTTCTAATAAATCCATACTGGACAGTACACTGCATAAACTAGAGCATAGAATACCGTTTTACATTCTCTCAGCCTCAGGATCTTCGATCCGTGAACGGTGAGCCTGAAATGACCGGTCAGCGTAGGAAGAGACGAAAGCATTCCACGAACTAATCTCGCGTTGTCGCCTTCATCTTCTGGAGAACGAGCACGCTTGAGAGTTGGCCTGACTTCAGTCTCTTTCCACTCTCCACCGCCACTAGCAACGGCGCCTGGACCATCTTGTGCGTCGTTGTAGCGTTCTTCGACCTCTCTTCTTCTCTCCAGCTGCACCTGTGCACCCCAACCTCCGCGGCCTGCGTCGTAGTCTTGCCTGTGCTCGTCTCGAACCTGACCACCACTCTTTCCCCGGCCGAATTGACGTCCCTCCTTGTAACCCAGGTCGAGGTCACAACGGATGATACGTTCATCGAGTTTCGAGCCGCTGACATGCCTCATACTCGCGAGAGCTTCGGCATGTGTGTAATATTCCACAAAGCAGAATCCACAGGGCGTTCTTCACGAATGGCAAGGCATGAGCAGATGAGGAGCGAATCGGTGGAGTAAAACCGCACCGAGTGTTGCGGTCGAGCCCCATGATAATGCGCTTGATACCGCCACCATCCTCCGGACTGGCGCACTTACTGAATAACTCATATATCTGTTCTTCTGTCGTGTAAAAACTCAAATTACCGATCTGGGAGGCGCGTGTCGGCGCATCGAATGTAAACTCGAGCGTATGGCACGCACGTATAGGGTCGTCGATTTAGAGAGGAAATCTTGTTGCTTGAATCTCTCCAGTCTGGTTTGTGAGTCCTTGTAGTTTGAGGGCTGGTCGAGAGGGGAGACGACGTGCGCCATGGCCGTTCTCGCTGTCGAGTTCTGGCCCAAGGTCGGTCTGAGTACTTGGCAGCTCAAAATGGCAGGTATTTCCCATCATGTAGATGTTGAACGCGTCATACGCGCGTACAACTCTCAGCAGCGATCACCACCATGGAGGACATTGGAAAGGAAGTAAGTCACTTCTCAACGTCCTTCTCGCTCCGTTCAGACTCCAAAACTTGTCTAGGAGCCAACTTTCGAGTCGGTCGTGACCGAAAAGTCCGCCCTTTACAAAGAGCTCCAGGAAGAGGACCTCTACACCAAATACAAGAAACTTTCTCGTCACCTCGAGCTCCTCGACATCCAGGAAAGCTATATTAAGGACGAACAGGCGAACCTCAAGCGCGAGCTTATTCGTGCGCAGGAGGAAGTCAAGCGCATCAAGTCTGTACCTCTTGTCATCGGCCAATTCCTAGAGGCCATCGACCAACAGACCGGCATCGTGGGCTCAACAACCGGCTCGAATTATGTTGTGAGGATCTTGTCGACATTGGACAGGGAGTTGTTGAAACCTTCGTCTTCTGTCGCTCTCCACCGTCATTCCAATGCCCTTGTCGACATCTTGCCACCAGAGGCGGATTCGTCTATTGCTATGCTCACGAAAGAGGAGAAACCGGATGTCACGTATTCAGATGTTGGTGGAATGGACACACAGAAGCAGGAAATCAGAGAAGCGGTTGAACTGCCTCTGACTCACTTTGACCTCTACAAGAAGATCGGTATTGACCCCCCTCGTGGTGTGTTGTTGTATGGCCCACCAGGTGAATGTCGCGCATATACCGTTAGTTGCTTGATGCTTATTCTCATTACAGGTACTGGAAAGACCATGCTCGTAAAAGCTGTTGCCTATCACACTACTGCTTCATTCATCCGCGTAGTCGGCAGTGAATTCGTACAAAAGTACCTCGGTGAGGGTCCGCGCATGGTCCGCGACGTCTTCCGACTCGCACGCGAAAATGCGCCAGCTATCATCTTCATTGATGAGATCGATGCTATTGCCACCAAACGGTTTGATGCGCAAACTGGTGCAGACCGAGAGGTTCAACGTATTCTCCTCGAGCTACTGAACCAGATGGACGGTTTTGACCAAGGCAGCAATGTCAAGGTATGTCATTTACTTTCAACATGCTCGATTTGTCACGTTGATTCTTCCTGCACTGAAGGTCATCATGGCCACGAATCGCGCAGATACCCTTGATCCTGCCCTACTCCGTCCTGGCCGTCTCGACCGCAAGATCGAGTTCCCACTCCCATCCCGACGTGAAAAACGGCTAATTTTCCAAACTGTTACCAGCAATATGAACCTTGGACCCGATGTCGACCTCGAAGATTGTCAGTCCTCACTGAACTCGAAGTTACTTTTATGAGTTGATAGATAGTATTTTAGACGTGTCAAGACCCGATCGATTATCGTCGGCAGTGATTGCTTCCATTGCCCAAGCTGCTGGTCTACAAGGCATGCGTTTCTTACTCGCCTACGAACGTCTCGGTCTGAATTTTTATGCAGCCGTGCGCAAGAACCGTTATATTATCCTCCCAGTCGACTTTGAAGAGGCGTGGAAAGTATGTTATTTGTTTCTTGTTTGGTCGTCACACATGACACCTAAATTCGCACCTTTCTTAACGTTCTTTTCTTCAACCAGCAAACAGTCAAACGAGCGGACGACACTCACGAATTCTGTGCGTACTACCAAACTATTCTGAGTTTATCGTTCGCTCACACACCTGTACCATCCCTGCAGATCGATGAACCGCTGTCTGTGTAAGCCTCTTCCATAATCATCTTGGGTCGCATACTAACACACACCAAAGGTTCGCACTGTATCTTACCCTCTGCCAATATTATTATTGCCTTCTGTTAGCCGTGTGACTGTTAGAAAATGCTCTTTCACTTTGGCGTCTCACCGCATCATCACACGGAGTGGCGCTCATTATTCTGAGCAATATCAAGAGTGGTCAATATTTTGACTATCCCTGTTATTATTTTTGCCCCGCTTGCTTGCCGCTGTCGGATAGCCATTGCTCCTCAAAGCAGCGAGGTTCACACGCAGGAGACATGTCTCCCCAAATACTCTCTTTTAACTTGCCTATCAATCGCCATTTTACATTAGGTAAGTGCATCTTGAGTCTACCTCGTATCCTTCAGCTCAAATTGATGTGCAGATCACTGTACTACCACGATGCATCCAGATATATTATGTTTGCTTTTCTATTATGTTTGTGCACTGTCTGTCGCTCTCCAACACTCTGGGCGGCGTTGTACAACCCACACGACCGCCCTCATTTTACGGGAGCAAGATAACCATCGGCGATGTTGTATCGTTGTCGCTACCCACGACATATGTCGGACCTTGCAATATGTGCTACGCAGGTTCGAAAGCAAGATGGGATACATGCTGTAGTCTCCTGACCATCAAAATATAATATATTCATTTTTGCACCCGAGAAACCGATCTCGCAAGGATTAAGTGCGGCAGCTATTTTTTATCGGTTGACCGAGTTCGCTGGCGCGCTCCGTCGCAATTTGAATTGCTCGAGCGATTGTAGACCGAATTTTGCCATCTTCCATTGCTAAAAGCCCTGCGATGGTGCATCCTCCCGGGGCTACAAGAACTGTTAGCCGCAGCGCTGACCCTGCTGAGTTTAGACACTTGCTTGTCACGGAATCTTTGATCTGAGCGGGATGGGCACCAGCCTGGAGAGCCATGCGTGCTGCCCCTTGTAAAGCTATCGAGCATGTAAAATTTTCTCTTGTCTTGTTATTCAACCACGAGTAGTAACTCACTCTGAGCAGCTAACTCCAGCGCTTCGGCTCTTGGCAAGCCCATCATGACACCGCCATCTGCCATAGCTTCGAGGAAAATACATGCAAAGGCAGGACCTGACCCAGAGAGAGCCGTGCAGGCATCAAAGTGTTTTTCCTCGAGGAACCGACAGCGACCGATGGATGAGAATATCTTGAGGATGATGGAACGGTCAAGCTCCGCTTCTTCACTATGCGAGAGGGAGGGGAGCGGGCTGACGACTGTCATGCCCTCTCGAATCTACGGATTTTGGTTAGGTCAAGGGATGGTGAGCAGGGCGTCGCGCACCCGACAGGGTGTATTGGGCATGGCCCTGACAACTTTTGTGGTCGGAGGGACCCATGCAGCCAACTGGAAAATGGTAACTCCCGCAAGGATACTGATCAGCAGCTTTCCATCGAGGGCTTCCCCCATACCATTCTGGCTAAGGATGATCTGTGCTTGATGGGGTTTACAACTATCCAGGGATGCCTCGGTCAATATCGTGACGAAGGGGAGGGCATGCACAGCGCACCATAAGATGACTACATCAGATTTCTGAACGGCCACGATATTTTCACCGACGAGGACTTGGACAGACGAGCCGAGCCCCCCAAGGAGGCCGAACGCATGCTGGAGCTTTTTTGCACTCTCCTGCCTAGTGACGGTGGCGATGAAAAATGAAGGCAGCGAGGGATCGGGGGGATCTGCGGTTGGAGTAGATGTGCCAGGTGTGTGGGACTCCCACTTAGGAAAGACATAGGTATTGTCCCTGGACTGGAGACTGGCGACGACGCCGGATATGATGGCGACGCCCATCGTTCCGCATCCTGGAAGATGTGGTCAGTGTCAGCGGATTTCTCGGTTGGGAAATATATACCTAGGACGCAGAGGGTGTACCCCATGATGATCTGTCGTGGGTGGCAAGCTTATTGAGTCGTGCACAAAAATGTTTTGATCGAGTCATGGTGTTTGTCTCATTCCAAGTCCAAGTTATGAGTCGGACTATCGCCCCAGACGGATTGAGACCAGTGCTCGTCTTCGTCACAGTCGGTTCCACCAAGTTTGATGCACTCGCACAAGCTACGATATCCGAACCAGTGCTCACGGCGTTGCACACAAAAGGATTCGTGCGGGTAGTGCTACAACGAGGTAACTCTGACATCGACATGGACTGCGATGCGTCCACTCAGGACTCGTTGACGATCAGGAAGGCGGGGGTGGACATCGAGACCTGGAAGTTCAAGCCGTCCATCCAAGACGACATTGAACGCGCAGACCTGGTCATCAGTCATGGAGGTAAGGACACTTTTGGTTGAGGACTTGTATTACAGCCCTGACGTCGATCAAGGATCAGGCACTATTATCGATGTGCTGAGGTCTGGAAAACCCCTGATCGTAGTCCCAAACCCGACCTTGATGGACAACCACCAAGAGGAACTCGCCTTGCAACTAGATAGTCTTGGCCACCTCAGAGCTACATCCGTGGAGTAAGTCCCCCGAGTGGGTTACACAACACTGTCCTCATCTCTTGGTTCAGCGATCTTCCAACGACCATCGCGTCCTTTGATCTGAATGCATTGGTGCCATTTCCTGCATTTGATGGGAGCAAATTTCGTGGATTGGTGGATGAGATGATGGGGTTCACTGATGTGTGACTGAGTTGGTACACGGTTGTCTGATACGGTCAAACTTCAAGTTGTGACCAGCGCTCATCTGTGAATGATTTCGGTCTAGCGAACGTTTTCAATGAAAAGCGTTATGCCAACCTCCGTCTCTGCTGACCTCCAAGCATACGAAGATCAGCACGTCCATGCCGTCTACGATCAGATAGCTACGCATTTCTCATCCACTCGGTACAAGGTGGGGTATTGGCCCTGTAGTCCGTAGTGAGGATCTTCATTAAATCTGTCTACTCAGCCATGGCCCATAATTGCCAAATTTATTTCCGATTTGCCTTCAGGATGGATCGGCCTTGACTCTGGGACAGGCAACGGGAAATACCTCCCTCTGCCCGCTGATCGACCTGGAAGTGTCTTGACCGTTGGCCTTGATCGCGGCAGGAGTCTTTTACTGATCGCCAGGAATGCCGGCGGAGAACCTACTGCACCAGTCGTTCGTGAAGTCGTCTGGGGAGACGTGTTGGACAATGGGTGGAGAGCTGGAGCATTTGTGAGTGATAGTGCAGGCCACACGAGCGTGCTGAGGCAACAATGACAGGACTACGCTATTTCGATAGCTACGATACATCACCTAGCCTCGTATGAGAGGCGCAGACTAGCTGTACAGGTGCGTCGCCTAATGCACGTCTTGCATGTACCGATTGCAGGCTTTGCAGCGACTTCTTCAGTGCGTTTCGCCTGCCCACGGACGTATCTTGATCTACGTCTGGGCCATAGAGCAAGACGAATTGTCGAAGCGGGTCATACCAGCAAACGACAGCACCGAGGATTCACCTTCACCATCGGGAAAAGATGTCTTCGTGCCTTGGGTGATGTCCCAACAAGGCCCTGCACGGAATCAAGCCACAAAACAGCTCACGAAGGATGCACCGGGAAACTCTGGAACAATTATCGAGGCTCCCATATATCATCGATATTATCACATGTTCGCGAAAGGAGAGCTCACAAGGCTCACCTGCGAGGCCGCGCAGGGAATGGGTCTGGTTGTTGGGCCGCCAGAGGAAGGGCGACGGGGTATTGAAATAATCCAGGACGGATGGGAGCGATCGAATTACCATGTAGAACTTAGGTGTTGGAAAGCATGATGTCGGCCCCAATCGCGGGCTCGAGTTTATTCATAGAGGCGGAGTCAACTTCACAAAAGTAAACCTGAAGGTGTGTGGATTTCGCGTGATAGTGATACAAAAAGTATAGAAATCAGGATCACTCGCTTGCAGCCATGACTACAATGCACGGTCAGATATGCCGACAGCGATATGCAAAAAAGGACCCACTAGCATTGATCAGGTCGCCTCCGCTCTCCTTCAGTACCCGTACTGCCTTTGCTCGCGAACAGTTGACCTGAGCCATCACAAGCTCAATGTCTTTGGGATCAACGCCAGTCTCATCTACTGTGCCATCTTCCTCCGGTGCCTCGAGCTCAGGGATGTCCTCCTCCTCATCACCCTCCGCAGCGATGCCCGAGGACTCCAAGTTAGTGAGGCCAACGGGTGCACCACCACCGGAAGCAAGTTGCTGTGCGGCAGACAACTGAGCTTGTGCGTTCATATCCTCGATCTACGTTATGTTAGACTTTAGTTAGTCGGGTGGTTTCTATTTAGGGCACAGGGTAGAGCACCTTTGCTTCACCAAAGACAATGTAGCAATCGCTATTAGGTGACTTGTACACGTCGGGGGAGGAGAGGACAAAGAGGACGTTCTTTGGTCTGCGGAGGGTAACGCGCGTGATGCTTGGGACTTTCTTCAGGCCCAGGCCAAGGAGAGCCTTGCGGGCTTTCCGCTCTGAACGGGACTGAATTTTTTCGAGGGCAGCCTGGGAGGTTGGATCTTCCTCGTGCTCGTGACCAGAGTGGTCGGAATGAACTTCCTCAATGGTAGCGGACATCTGGGATGCGCGTCAGCGACGTGTCTGACATCGGAGACACACGTCGTGAATCCATCACGTAGAGACCGCGAAAATGACATGAGGTTGCTGACATGCGAACAGCGGCGAGAGAGGACAACGATTTACATATTTACCTTGTTTTTTTTTGTGGGAGACGAGGGTCTTTGCTCGTCGTCCGCGATGGCGAGCACTAAGTTCGAACAGCGCGATCGGGAGTTGCCGAAAGGGCGCTTATAAATTAGCCATCTCGGACATCTGTCAGTAAAACTGAGCGCGTACGGGCCTTTGCTAGTGAGTTTGCAGGTTTGTACGTTTGCCTCACTGAATTTCTACGGTACCACCAGAAATAAATGCTACAACCGGTCCAAGTGTACTCTCGATAGGAGGGTATGACACCAGTGGACCTCATGGCTCACCCTGTCTGTGGGTCTCCCTCCTATCCTTTCTACCCAGAGGCTCAACCTCACGAAGGCTGCTCCGCGTACGATACTGCTGCCAAGGCCATTGCATCGTTGGCCCCGATCTGCAACATTCACCAGCATATTGTCAACGCGTATGATGTACAGTACCGCAGGATCACTTTTATTGACGGGATTTTAGTCAAGACTGCACTCGCTATGTCGGGGCTCACCACTTCTGCAATCGTAAGAGGCCCGACTTGTATCAGGTAGCTCCAGATGCTTGTTGTATCGAATCTGCTCATGCACTCATTCAGTGCGTCGTTTACGACTCGAAAGCCAAGGACGCTAGGTTGATTGGCATTGAAATCTCGTTGGCGAGAATGCGAGTTTTTTTTTCGTTCTCTGTATGTGCATGATTATTGACAATACGCAGGCATTCAAATCACTCTCACAAGTACGAAGTCGAAAGTGGTTTGCTGTATCTCGATGTCAGTATCGTTGGTTCCCGTAACATTCGATCAAGTTGACCCACCCAGACGAAGGGATGTATTCCGAGATGGTTTTTTTGAATGACACAAGCGTGGCACAACTCACAGATCCTAGACGTCGTGAACGATGCGGTCGAGCAGCCCGCTATGCATGATCTTCAGAAGACCTATGGCAAGACTGTGCACACTTGGGCTATCCCGACCTGCTTCTTGGTCCTCCTTGGGCTCGAAGGCAATCGCAGTGTGATCCTTGTATTTGTTGCATTCTAAAAAGAGCTGTCAGTAGTATGGTATTGCTAATTACTTTACTCGTGTGTTCTGGCTCTTCCAGCCTTTCAGGGGTCAAATATAAGTAGTGCTTGCTAAGCTTTTTGGTCCGACGTCAGCCATCTTCATGTACATCGCGGCGCTTTCGAATCAATTGCGACTTGCGCTCGAAGACCCAGCGGACGTCTTTTCTCGTGAACAAGTGCTCAGCGCCGTCGACGAGTTTGTTGTCGGATGCGTGTCCTCTGAAGAACCCGAAGTCCAGCTCTTCCAAGTGGAAGAAGAGCTCCAGATCGTTCACGACGACGTCGTGGACCATACCTCGCTTGGGCACACAGAAGTCTTTCTTGGTGTCCTCCACCACCTCCGTCCGCTTCTCCCATCGACCTCCATCATTTCAACCTGGTTTGATCTCGTGCTGCGTCCCGCTCTCAGAGAGCCAAGGCTACCAACCATCTCTGTGACACATGCCAAAGAGCTCATCATATTCGCTGCCGAGAACGAGGATCGAAGGCACCCGGAGAAAGTGCATGAATTCCGCAGACGGTTGATGGATCACCTTTTGGACGCCTACAACGAAGGTTCCGGGTATGATATCTTAGAATGGGCAAAGCTTGATCAGAAACAGCGGGATAAGAGGTGTCTGTGGAAGAGCAATCTCGAGGATGTACTCGTAAAACTTGGTTTGAAATGCCCTGTGGTACGTGCTTGTGATGGAACTAACATTTAACATGCTTAATTCTGTCCAGGCTTTTATGACACAAGTCGAAGCTGCCTTTGCGGCGCCTGCGTCTCGTCTCCAACTCTTAATCCTGCTTGACTGTTTCACCTCGGATCTTGAATTCCAGTCGCATGCAACAGACTTTGCGAGACACCCACTCATGAACAGCCTCTCAAATTCGCTTCTGCTGGACAACTCTTCGACTATATGCACGATTGGCCTCACTATGTTCGTCAAACTACTTCCAATATTCGCTGTTAAAGCGTGTGAGGAACTCAAGATCTTGCTCCCCCGGTTATTCGTGATCCTAGCGAGGATCATATGCTGGGAGGAGCTCTCTAGCTCGGTCCTACCGTCCACCAAGACAGCTGATGATGGGCACTTTGGCGCTGGAAAGCAACCCGAGGTGTATGGAGGACTCGCTGCACTTGAGCTACGCCCCGAGCTCGGCTGGGAGAGGTTTGAGCTCACACTCCCCACGTCATCTACCCCTCCCTCGGACGCGTACTTCTCGTCTCTTTACTATCTCTTTCCATGCAATCTTCTCCGCTTTGTTCGTGGCCCCGCTGCATACCTGCGAGACAGGGATTACGAAAGTCCGTATATTGTGAGCTGGGAAGATGCACTCGATGAAGATAACATACGAAGTAAATCGGAGGTATGCACACCTGCGTTGTTTCCCTGTCTTCCCGTTGTCTTTCACAAGTAGTTGGTACTTATTTATCCACACATTTTAGCCCCTTCTTCGCAACTGTGTGGTCAATCCACGTGTCATATGGCGGAACTGGCTCAAGGAACTTACCGAACCCGATTCATGGGCCAACTATAACATTTCTCAGATAGCTAGTGAATGCGTCATGCTCAATGTGCGCAGTATCGCTCTTGGCTCTCGGTTTTCTTCTATTGAATGGACCGATACGACTCCTGACTTGCAGACAATGGCCCTCCCCTCGATTGTCATGACCCCAGAAGACATTTCGGACATGCCAACACCCCATCCAGGACACATTAGCCTTCCACCTGTGAAAACTCGTGTATCGCTCCAGGACATGATTACCACATCCGTTGCTTTGAAGTCGAATCTCGACATCACCATCGAGAACCCGAGCACGCCATGGTCAGCACTGTTGTTCCAACCTGGCAGTAGCTCGCCAATGAAAGCGAGTATTAAACTACCACCTGAGTCGGCGGGGGGAGATGAAGGTGTGCAGTTGCCATCGCATGTGGCAGAGGCGATTTCGAGCTTGCAGCGTGAGGTGGTCTTGCTAAGGAGCGAACTCAACTTCGAGCTTTGGCAGTCGAGAGAGAACGTGCGTCACATTGGGAGGCTTTACCAGGATCATGTCCTCTCAAAGAATGCAGAGGCTGACCGTCAAGCGCTTGTAAGAGTTCATGGTTTGCCTGTGTCATGGATACATTATTGATCTTGTACAGCATAACAAGCTGCGTCAATATAAGGCTCAAGTTCAGAGTCTTGAGCAGGAGCTGAGAGAACATAAAGAACAGTCTTCTTCCGCAAAGAATAAATATGCGGATTGGAACACAGAACTTCAGAAGAAGCTCAGAGAATTTCGAGAGGAGAAGAAGGCTTGGGTCTCAGAAGCGGCAGCGTTGCGTACCGCGGAGAAGGAGGCGAGGGTAAGGGATCATTTCAGCTTGGACAGGGGTTATTTGTTGAAAGCCAAATAGGCACTCTTCGCGGCTCAAGGGAAACTACTTGCGGACGCAGAAAAGGCGGTATTTGAGCTGCAGACTCAGCAGAAGGAGAATCAGCATAAGATCGACCGACTTCATGACTACGAACGGCAAATCGAGCAGCATGTTCGGATGCAGAAACTTTGGTAAGGCTACTCGCAGATGGTGATGGTAAGAGAGGCATTGACATGTAGCAGGGACGCAGACTTCCAGAAGTTCAATGCCAGAGGTGAAGAAATTGAGCTTATCAAGAGCAAATACAAGCAGATGGAGATGTTGCTGGAGAGTCACGAAAAGACACGTGACAAACTTGAGGACGAAGCACGGTGGGATTCTCGCACTTTGGCGTCGGCGTAGTCGAGCTCACGACTGTATACAGGGCGTACCGTCGTCAACATCAGGCTCTTGAGGCCAAGCTTGCGCTGGTGCAGAAAAAGTGTGAAGCATCGCGTCGTATACCAGAAGCAGAGATTGCTGCGATCGTCACGGAAAAATCAGAGCTCGCGGCTGCGAATGCGAGGCTGCGGGAAGAGAACGCGGAGTTGAAGGACGAGATGGATGAGATGCGGGCAGCGCTGGAAGGGCTGAAGGCTCAGTTGAGTGGGCAGCGGGGACTGATCTACGAGCCACGACAACGGACGGGCACTACGGTACAGTGTACTACCGTTCTAAGTTAATGGTCCTGAATAGGAAAGAGTGATGGAATGTTCTAGAAGGGACTCCGCCTTGATTGAAGCCCTGGCAGGAAGGAGGTCGTCGAATCTTCTCGAACGAACAGAATCACTTAAAGACGAGTAACCAGACGCGTCTCTGCGCTCTACACGTTCCCTTCTCTCCATCACATCCCTTCGTCCTCTGCTCATCTTTTTGAACGGTGAGCAGTTCACCCCATTCAGTCCTCATCAGCATCTAACCCTTTATACAGTTAAAAATGGCAACTGAGAGCTTTGGCTTCCAGGCCGAGATCAGTCAACTCCTCGACTTGATCATCAGTGAGCACCGTATCTCCAGCGACCAATCATCTGTGTCGGCTAATGCGATCACCAGACACGTTCTACTCTAACAAGGAGATCTTCCTCCGGGAGTTGATTTCCAACGGCTCCGATGCCCTCGACAAAATCCGTTATGCATCTTTGACCGACTCCTCCGTTCTTGACTCTGGCAAGGAGCTCTACATCCGCATCAATGCCGACAAGGAGAACAAGATCCTCTCCATCCGTGATACCGGTGTCGGTATGACCAAGGCTGACCTCGTCAACAACCTGGGTACCATCGCCAAGTCCGGTACCAAAGTTGGTCAATTTCCCCCATTCTTGTGTTTTTGTTCTAACCATGTTTTACATAGGGGTTCATGGAGGCACTCAACTCCGGTGCTGATATTTCCATGATCGGTCAATTTGGTGTCGGTTTCTATTCTGCGTACCTTATTGCAGAGCGCGTCCAGGTCATCTCCAAACACAATGATGACGAGCAATACATCTGGGAGTCCGCTGCCGGTGGTACCTTCACCATTACCCCTGATACCGTCAACCCCCCTCTCGGTCGTGGCACCGAAATCCGTCTTCACTTGAAGGAGGATCAGACCGAGTACCTCGAGGAAAAGAAAATCAAGGACGTTGTCAAGAAACACTCCGAGTTCATCTCATACCCCATCCAGCTCGCCGTGACCAAGGAGGTTGAGAAGGTTCGTCTTGATTGCATTTTTCTCTCGTTCGATTCTAGACCCTTTCTACAGGAAGTTGAAGATGAAGAGGAGGAAGAAGCAAAAGAAGAGTCCAAGATTGAGGAGGTCGAAGACGAGGAAGATAAACCCAAGGACAAGAAGACGAAGAAGATCAAGGAGAAGCAAGTTGTCAACGAGGAGCTCAACAAGACGAAGCCCATCTGGACGCGCAACCCTCAGGATATCACCACTGAAGACTACGCTTCCTTCTACAAATCGCTTACGAACGACTGGGAGGACCATCTCGCCGTAAAGCACTTCTCTGTTGAGGGTCAGCTTGAGTTCAAGGCCATCCTCTTTGTTCCCAAGCGGTAAGTGATTGGTTTGCGATGCACTTGCGCAGCTCATTTCCTTTGCAGTGCTCCCTTCGATCTCTTCGAGTCCAAGAAGAAGCGTAACAACATCAAGCTCTATGTCCGCCGTGTCTTTATCATGGACGATTGCGAGGACCTCATCCCCGAATACCTCAATTTCGTCAAGGGTATTGTCGACTCCGAGGATCTCCCGCTCAACATTTCCCGCGAGACTCTCCAACAGAACAAGATCCTCAAGGTCATCCGTAAGAACATCGTCAGGAAGTGTATGGACCTTTTCAGCGAGATTGCGGAGGACAAGGACAACTTCAACAAGTTCTATGAAGCCTTTGGCAAGAACTTGAAACTCGGTATCCATGAGGACGCTCAAAACCGTAGCAAGCTCGCTGAGTTCTTGCGCTTCTACACCACCAAGTCTACTGAGGAGCAGACCTCGCTCAAAGGTGCGTGTTCGTTTCTCCGTGTCGCAAAAATTGACGCTCAATCATGATTCTAGACTACATCATTCGTATGCCTGAGATCCAAAAGTCGATTTACTACCTCACGGGAGAATCTCTCGGCGCCGTGAAAGACTCGCCGTTCCTCGAGGTCCTCAGGAAGAAGGGCTTCGAAGTTCTGCTCTTGGTTGACCCCATTGATGAGTATGCTGTCACTCAACTCAAGGAGTTTGAGGGTAAGAAGCTCATCTGCGTGTCGAAAGAGGGGCTCGAGCTCGAGGAGACTGACGAAGAGAAGAAGGCGCGTGAGGAAGAAGGCGCCGAGTTCAATGACTTGTGCACGGCGATCAAGGATGCTCTGGGCGACAAGGTCGAGAAGGTCGTCGTTTCCAACCGAATCATAGACTCGCCGTGTGTCCTCGTCACTGGTCAATTTGGCTGGTCATCGAACATGGTATGTATTTGGATAAATTTTGGTCAGAGCACAGCTGAACGATTATTTACAGGAGCGTATTATGAAAGCTCAGGCTTTGCGAGACTCGTCGATGTCATCGTACATGGCATCGAAGAAGACGCTGGAGCTCAACGCTCACAATGCGATCATCAAGGAGTTGAAGCGCAAGGTCACGGAGGACAAGGCTGACAAGTCGGTCCGAGATCTGACGTACTTGTTGTTTGAGACGGCGCTCATCACGTCTGGCTTCTCGCTGGACGATCCTACGTCCTTTGCCAAGCGGATCCACCGTATGATCACCTTGGGTCTTGATGTGGATGACGACGAGCCCATGGCCGAGGTCGCGGAGGAGGCACCTGCGGCTGAGCCTGCGTCTACTTCGGCGATGGAGGAGATTGACTAGACGCGTCGAGGGGTAGACCATGTATCTGTATCATCACCTTAGTTGCATCAGCATTGTCGCACAGTTTTTTTACTTTCTTTTCATCTGCTCTACCAAAATCTACTTTACGAATGCAAGTACAGGTCGAGTCAGTCTGACTAGAAATCCGCAAAGTGGACACGAACGTCATCTCGATTTGGAGGAGACTCCGCATTGTTCGCCCGCGATGGACGAGTTCACGACAAAATGACTTATTGGGGATCGCTCGTGAGTCAGGTTACCAAATTTGGTAATTCTGGTGGCGCTGGTTGGCCTCGCGGCATCCGCCCTGTCGCGCCTTTCGATTGTCTTGACCCCTTTTCAGCATGACTCCTCCCTCTCTTTAGCTCTAAAACATACTCACAGTGTATCATTATTCTCATCCAAGACTCCAATGCCTGCCATACACGCCCCGTCCCCGCGTCACCCCACTCACCACGCCCAACTCCTCCCCCAAGATTCCCAGAACTTTCCGGTCCGTCCCTTGCAAGCCCCTCTTTTGTCCTCTCTCCTCACAAGATCCACAGCACTCACGAGCTTTCTTCTCCCCCCCTCGCCTCTTGTCTCCCATCAGACTCCACGATCCACCCTACCTCGCTCTCGTATGTCCTCCCCCCGCTTCCCTTGTCCTCCATCCTTGACCTCTCACCCCACAGAACTCTAAATCACCCACCCCATGTGGTCCTCCACACAAGAGGCGTGCCCCGTCTCGTCTCCTTGCTCGCTCCACCAGGCGCCGTCGTCATCCGCAACGCGTCGACTGTCCTTTGGATGCCTTTGGATGCCCGCTCATATTCGATCAACTCCCTTGGATCTCTGCCCTCGAGATGCCATGTCCCGTAAACTGCGATATCGCAGACCTTTCTCAGCTGCCTCTCAATGAGCATCCTGTCACTTTCTCAGACACTATCCCTGCTTCTGGACCTGTGCGTCGCAGAAAAACATCTCTGCGCTCGAATCCCCTCGGGAGTGGCCACGAGTCTTCCCAAAATGAGCTACACCCTAGGCCACATCCCTCGATTCACCGCCCCACTGATCCCCTCCCAGATTGCCCAAGGACACCGCCCCCCCGTGTTCCATTCGACCCAAGCAATGTCACATTCCACAATCTCATGCCTGTCTTCCCACGTGGCGTCAGTCTCAGCACTCCGTTTTGAGCCTTCACTTGGCGCTTCGACCACTTGATCCCCTGTGTCCATTATCCACTCGTCAATCCCATTTTATCGGCATATAATCAAACGCTTACTCCATCTGACACAGTTAATTGCGAGCGTCTGCTCGCTATCTACAAAGTCAACTAGCATCATCTCAACTCCACGATGTAGTCCTACCGAAATCTGCTTTCATCAACTTTGCGTTGCAAAGACCACGCTTTATCTACTGCTTCATCACGGACCATGCCTGCGATTTGGACCAGTGATATATGCCCACCCTTTGCGAGGGCCCTCTGCATTTGTTCCCGTACTTACATGCCTGTATTCTTGTTCTCCCTTTACGCATTTGCACCACTCCACACGATTCGCATTCATGATATGATGCCTATATATTCTCATCCGTACCTGTTTTCACCATGCCGCATCTTTCGCCTTTTCATTGTCCAGAATCCCTTTGTGTCTTTACGATCGTACTCGCATTTTCGAGATAGCTAGCCTATCCTATTGCAGTCATAGGGTTATGTAATAAGAGATCTGCATCTATACAGTTCTGACCTAATATATTCCCACGCATCCATCGTAGCAAGCCGCGTTGCTCATCCATCGCAACTTTGCAATCTCGCAATGGAAAACGACCAGGTATGTGCTTTATGCGATGGCTCCAATCATTTACGAGCCATATGTAGGGTGTTCTCGTTGATCTCTACGTCCCCCGAAAGTGTGCGGCCACTAGTGAGTGTCTCCATAGTGATGAGTGCTCAGAGACGATCCGACCTGCGCGCGTTGCAGACCGCCTGATCACCTCCAAGGACCACGCATCGGTCCAGATCAACGTCGTTGACGTCGATGCTAGCGGCCGTGCGCTGAATACTTACACCTCGTTCGCACTCTGTGGGCAAGTCCGCTCACAAGGCGAGAGTGATGATTCTCTCAACCGGCTAGCGACCAAAGCTGGATGTAAGTCTTTCTCCTCTGGGTGGAACGGGTGTACTGATGAGTTTATCGTCGTTCGTGTGCGTGGGTCATGCAGTGCTCCGGAATGTGTGGTCGTACCAAAAGTAACGGCGTGTTCTTGAACGCTTATTTTGATGTAATTCACTTTGCTCTCTCGCTGTACAACGACCGCTTTCGTGAGGGGTGTAGACTGTACAAGAACGTACTTTTGATTGCATTGACTGCGGTGTGAGGAGCATTGCCACAAACGGATGGCTGCGCTCGACTGCGTCGGGTCAGTCAACAACCATAGTACAGCGAGAGCGACCCCATGCGTGGCGGCGATTCTCACTGCCCTTCTCTCTCTGAAAGCTCCCTCTCCGTCATATCCGTATGCACGAATATTTCCGGACGTATGCCCAAGCGCGCTAAACCCCTCTCTTATAGTCGGGCTCCATGGTCGAGATAAAGCGTACGTCTGACGACGACGACGACAACACCTTGTCTACACCTACCGACGAGGAGAGCAAGTACCGACTCCTCTACAGCAAGTCCAAGGTCTATGTCAACCCCACTGCCTACGCAAGAGACAACATCCCTGGTTTCGTAGCGCTCGTCAAACGTGTACGTCTCCATCGCCTCTACCAAAGATACCTCATCATGGCTTGTAGGAGGCAGTGAATCCAACACATCTCTTGGCATGGATACCAGAGACTCTCTTGAACGAAAAAGGGGCAGGAGAGTGGGATAAGTTCGTCAAGATCGAGGAAAGGGCGATCGAGGACGAAGAGGACGAAGGTTGGCATCCATGTCGATGATTCTATCCCCTCTCCTGTCTCACCGTCTGCCTCATAGATGTAGTCCTTATCGACCTGCCAACTCAACGACCGGAGTCGTATGCGTTCTCTGTCCCTCTGACATCCATATATTCCCTCTTGGTCCACCCGCCGACTCTGTCGTCATGGTGTGAGTGACTTTCGTCGCTTCTGTGTGCTGACCCCTGTTGAATATTCCAATAGACGGTACTGTAGGCATCAATCTCATCAACGGGTCCACGCTACCGACTCTGCACTTTCATGACGATGAATCGCTGTCGATGACACTTCCACCACGTACACACAACCGACGAAACTCTTCGAATGCATATCCCCCACCTGCCTCTCTGAGCACGTCAGGACGTCCACCTGTATCGTGGGGAGGAGAAGATCTCATATCCCGTTTAAAATGTTATGCCCATCTCTTGCGTTCATCTCTTCAGCCAACCCTGTTCATAATCGATCCCTCAAGAGCGGACATAGAGGCCCATTCCACTCAATTATTCGACGACGATGCGGTAGACGACATCCTCGCGCAATCATCATATGCAAACTCCCACTCACCCGTCCCAGCTCACCGTCGTCCCAGGCCAATTTCTACTCCGCTCTCCAGCACGACTAATCCCTATTCGCACCGCGCGTCAGTATTGCATCGCTCCCTCTACCCGCCTTCTGTCTCGACAACGCAAAATTCATCCCAAGCACGTCTTGCACTTCTACAATCCTTCTCCAACATCACGCGTGCCACGCGCCACGCTGCACAAAACATCCTGTCCCACCCTCTTGCAAAGCCCATCATCCCGCACCTCCCCGATCCTGTCAAGTCTCTTGTAAACGCCAACGGTGAATGGGAGTGGGGTAGTTGGGTCGAGAAGGGTGGCGTTGGGGAGTTTGAGAGTGCCCGCGTTTACCTCGCTCGATGGGCGCGGATCGTAGCAGAGGAGGGTGATATGGCGAGGAGGAGAGAGGCGCAAGCGTTGCCTGCTTCATCCCCAGATATGGCAGAGGAGACATCTTCATTGGGGGTGTTTGAACTACTGCATTCCACGGTCAATTTGCCGACACCAAAGACATCAAGGGATCCCCGCGATCCCATTGATGAGAAGACGTGGCAAAAGTGGTTCGCGGCCGATGGGCGGCCTAAAGTGAGGATCGAGGAGATGCAGCGGGAAGTATTTAGGAGGGGAATAACACCTGCGGGAACACTGAGGAAGAAGATCTGGCCTTTCCTTCTCGGAGTTCACGCATGGGACGTCGATGCCAACGAGCGTAAGAGGATGTGGCAAGAAAAGAGGTTTGTACGGCCCCTCATGTATATGCGTGATGTTCATGATCCGCGCAGGAAACACTATCAAGAAATAAAGAATGAATGGTGCGGCGTACCCGAGGTTTTCGATCGACAGGATATACTCGAAGAACGGCATCGCATAGATGTGGACTGCCGTCGTACGGATCGTACCCACCCACTCTTCTCCTATAGCTACGCAGACTCGCTCATCGGACCCGAGGCAGAGCGTGCCCACCGACGGCATTCCACGATCTCACCTCAGCTCACGGACATCGGAGCGCAATCTCCCAGTAATGAACATATTGACCGCATGGGTGGTATTCTTCTGACGTATAACTTCTATGATAAAGATCTTGGTGAGTTTCGCAGAAAATGTATCATTTCACTCGATCATACCTAGTGCTGACACACATGCGGATGAAGGATATGTGCAGGGAATGTCCGATCTTTGTGCGCCACTGTACGTTGTGATGGATGCGGAGGAAGAGTTGATATTCTGGTGTTTCGTCGAAGTCATGAATCGCATGGTGCGTTTTCATGTAGCTGAGTGACTTGATGCCTAATACCTGTTCAGGGTCAGAATTTCCTCCGCGACCAGAGCGGTATGAAGAAGCAGTTGTCTACCCTGCAAGAACTCATCAGCGTGATTGATCCTGAGCTGTATCGACATTTTGGTTTGTAGTTCTCTTGTGCTATGAACCTCACCTTATTGCTCTTTGATAGAGAAAACCGAGAGTCTTAATTTGTTTTTCTCTTTCCGGTAAGCATTAAGCGGCTATCGAATGCCTTGTCTGACATATCTTCTAGCTGGGTACTGATCGCATTCAAACGCGAGTTCCCCTTCCATGATGTGTTGCGGCTCTGGGAAGTACTTTGGACGGACTATTACAGCAACAACTTTGCCCTCTTCGTAGCGCTTGCCATCCTCGAATCGCATCGCGACATGATCTTACGTTACCTTGTCGAGGTTTGTTCATAGTCCTTTCAATCCACCAGACCAATCTCACCTGTGCATCCTCTTCAGTTTGATGAGATCTTGAAGGTGAGTACAGATGGTTCAGGCACCTGCTACGAACAACTAAACGACCATCTTTATACAGTATTGCAACGAACTTAGCATGACCATCGAGCTTGACTCTACCCTCGCCCAAGCAGAAGTGCTCTTCCTCTCGTATTCCCAGTTCGTGGCGGACATCGACCGACGACGTGCGGAAGAGAGCAGTCAATTTTCCTCCACGGGCGCTTTGATCCGTCGCCGGAGTACAGTTGGTAGTGACATGGCGGGTGAAAAGAAGGTGAATATCACACTTCCGGCGCTCAGCGAGAACATGAGAGAGCTACTGAAGGCGGGGAGGTGACGTGTGAGCCCGTTCGCTTTCTATTTAGCACGTATCATATAAATGTACCCCGCTGTATTATACCATGGACGTTGCTTTCAGTGCTGGCAGCTGCGTGGATCTCTCGCGTGTCGAAACCTCCACCTCTGTAACTGCCACCAAGCTCTATGTCGAACTTGACTGTCTTGCGAAGGTACGCGCAAAAGGCGAAACCAGAAACGTTGCCGCCCTCGGTCCTGTTCGAGCATACCGACAAATGCTTGACGGTCTTCGACGTGTTCCCCAAGTCGATCTACCACTTTTTAGTCCTACCACGCGTCAGACCACCACTGGGCGTGTCTGAACTCGCCAACCTTCGTACCTTGCTAAAGGGCGACAAAGCACGCGCGAAACAAGTGCTCGTGGACCTGAACGATGTGGCCAACAATATCAAGAAGATGATTCGCGAGGAGATGCAGAGCCGGTACGGTTTCCAGTGGGAGATCTGGACAGGATTTCATGCAGTCCCGAGCATGGAGTAAGTCCGTGTTGTTTCTCCCCGTCTTCCTCTCACTGGTGTCCCGATCCGCACTGTCCTTGCAGACATCTGCACCTGCATGTTCTGTCGAACGATCTATGTTCGGAAAAGATGAAGCACAAGAAACATTATAACTCGTTTCACCCTAAGCTCGGCTTCTTCTTACACCTACACGAAGTCCTTTCGTGGTTCGACGAGGTACCTTCGTATTTTGAACGAGTATGTTCTACTCATCGTTATGACATCCGTTCACTCATGAACATATACCCCTTATTCGTTGCATGAATTCAAACAGATGAGTCAACTAAAGAAGAGCGACTACGAGCGTCTTCTCAAAGAGAGCCTTTGTTGCTGGAAATGCGAACGGGACATGAAAAACATGCCCTTGCTGAAAGCCCACCTGCAAGAAGAGTGGGACGAAGAAGCACGCAAGGAAAAGGCGAGACTCGCGAGAAAACGCAAACGCGACGATGCGACGTTCGTTGCTCCAGATGCATCGGACGACAAAGAACCAGAGTCCAAGAGGCCCGCTCCGAGGGTTGCTTGATCGCGAGCTGAGTACTGAGTGTTCGCTCTAGTATTCCGAACTTGGCGTAACTGACGACCCGAGATCAAAAATACGCTTTCACGAATCAAGAGAATAAACCACTTTTGACTCTTCTGTACCATGTGTCTCCCCACTTTGAAAAATCATCCGCTCGTCGTTCCATCCTTGCTTCCTAAATCCTGCCAAGTCGGCCAAATCTATTCTTGCGACGCGTTTCCGAACCGACGGGTGTCTTCGACCGTCATGAGACCGACTCTGTCCACGGTTTCCGACGCTATATAAGCTGATGTGGTGTGAGCCCAACCGGAAAACACATCGAGCTCCGTATACGACCCACCATGGCATTATTCACCCTCCGCTGGGGTATCATCTCCATAGGCTGGATTGCAGAGGGTGTCGTCTCGGCGAGTGCTATTACCCCTATTCACACGGTCGCTATGCTCACTTGGGATCACTGGATTTGTTAGAAGATCCTAGCACCTACGTACTGTATGACCCTTTACGGTCAATGGTCGCTTAAAGTCTCCCCACCAACTGTGACGCCGACTGACATCGCCCACAAGATCGTGGCTGTGAGATCTCGCAGCAGTCGAAAAGGCACAAAAGCTCGCCGATGAATTTGTCAAGGGCAATAAGAGCGTAAAGGCACAAGGTAGCCGATAGGGAAGTGTATCCCGACAAAGTAAGCGCATTATTCGCCTTTCGGTGTGCTGTGCTAACCACACCACATCGGTAGGATGCCTTTGAAGGCGAGGAGCATGACCTGTGCCAGAAACCCATGGCATGTAATTCCACAGAGCATCGCTCGCTGATCGCGGTTACAAAGGCGAACCAATGTCCTCCCCATGGAAGTACTGTGGACACGTTATCAGCCTCTGACGAAAAAAACATTGATTCGTTCATGTCAAACGACTTTTGGTATCGATAGTGCGTGCCGTGCGTTTGAGAGGAAATGATGATTGTTGACCTGGACCCACCAAAATCTTCCGCTGACTCATTGTAAGCTCGATTCTAAGGTCGGAGGGGCTAGCCTTTATTTGTAAGTGCCTCCTTGATCGCAATCGACGTCTCGGCTCAATCCGACAGCGGTCGGGGCCTATCCGCTCATCTGGAGATCTCCCCACGTCCTCAGACGATCCTTACGTTTACGAGCATCCAGCGAGCGCACCAAGCCCGCCATCACCGCCGCGATGTACAAGACACCACGCACCGGCGTTAATTGTCACACCTCCCCTACCCTGACGTTCGCGCTGAACCCCGAAACGGGCTCAACGCTCGCCGCCCAGACCGTATTGAGCTGCAGCATGAACATCACCTCACACGGGTGTCATCATATGTTTTTCAGAGAGGTACGGTTATCGTCGCCGCCCCTGTTCCAATACCAGGTTCCTCTGTCGTCCAGTACTTTACAAAAGAGCAACCAGGCAATATCGAGCGCGAGGAGACCCACGGATTTGAATACGTTGGCACAGGATGGCATTTCCAAGCGGACGATATGGCACGATATATTCCGAGATTGGAAGATTGAGAGCGAGCTGCGGAGTCACGATAAGGTTCAAACAGATCCATGAAATGGGTGTCACACACATCTCTTTGTTGCGAGTCGTGACGAGTGTCGATGAGTAACCTCTTCACTCGGACGTATTTCTAATAGTCGGCTCTGGCCTCAGTGCGTCATCGTGAGTTCCACAATCCGGCATGTTCGTATGGACCAAAAAGATCAATCTCGATCGTCATCGCTGCTACAGGGTACTCGTCGGAAGGCGCCAAGGTTCTTGGAGTGCCCGTGTCAAACACTGCGGAGTTAATGGCCAGATTTGAACTGTTCCGTAAACCTCTCGACTGTGGCTTGATGATCATGTTCGCGTCTACCTGGACCGCTCGAGGTTGGTACAAGAAATCAAAATCGCGCTATTGACGAGATTCATCACGCCAATAGGTGCCGCGCCAAGGAGGCTATAAACTGCCTGATGGCACGGTGTTGAAAGGGCATTGCGTGATCTTATGCAAAAGGCATTGCCAGGCGACCAATTATTATAGGCCCATCTGCGTTCTATGACATGCTAATTGTATCTAAGGTATTGGTTGAGTTTCCGCTTACTCTTCCTCAAAAATGGCTTCCTCGATCCTGGTCGCGGTGGCCTTGGAAGCAGCCAGTTTCTGGGCACGGGAGCGCTCGCTGGCTTCACGGATGGCCCAAGTGAGCTCGTAAGTCCTGCAAGCATCTAGAATTCCATTAGTCAACAGGAATGCGCTAGATCAAGATCGTGCACCTTCGTAAGAGCTGAGAATCTGAGCGGCATCAGGATCCTCTTCGATGTCTTCAATGATATCAATCCAGTTAGAAACCTGACATCAGAGTCGGCACAAATTGTAACAAGCGAAACAGGAGACTGCGTGCCTCGGAGAAGAACGGGTCGTCATCAGGGAAGTTAAAGACTTGTTCATGGTCGTCTCCAGGCTTGCGGACGTAGAGGATGGGCTGGACATACGGATTGACAAGCCTAAGGAAATAAGATAAGATGAGCGATCCAACCTCATTTCCGTAGATCCTTACTGACTTGAGGCAGTACCCGTCAGCATGAACCTCCAGTTCGCAACTGTAATTGCGACCCTGGAGAGTAGCGACGTGGGTAAAGGAGCCCACTGCGCCCGAATCATATTTCCTGTGTTGTCAATGAGGTGAGCAGGGTACGATTGACCTCATGGGTCCGGAGATTGGAAGCATCGTACCAGGTGGCAGAGGTGACACGCGGGATCCTGTTCTCGGGGGCGATCTTGCTTTCGTCAATGGCTAGCTTGGACAACTGGCCGGCGTTTTCATCCCATTCAAGCGAATGAGCGACTACGGAAGAGATGTCGATCTCACCACCAAAGTAGCGAGAGAGATCACAAAAGTGGGTGCCTTGCTCGACGATAGGTCCAGCGCTAAATGATTGTTAGACACGAGAGTATGCGCCAATTCGTGTGGCGCACCCACCTCTTCGACTTGTCCCACCAATCTAGTTTAGCGATTGATTCGTAAGCGCAAGCATAGCGTGCGATCGTAGCCATCACAACGAGGTTGTTTTCTTCGATGATTTGTTTCATCTTTTGGGTGGCCTTGAGGTACCTCAGCATGTACCTGCACACAAATTGGCCCGACGCTTCACGAGCAAAGAAGGTAATTGCCTCACCCAACAGAGACGATGGCGCCACTTTCGGAGATGAATTTAGCGACCTTGAAAGCCTCCTCGATCTCGCTCTTAGCACCTGTTGCGACGGGCTTCTCAATGAACATGGCAACGCCGGGGAAGTGCTTCTGGATCTGCATCTCGATATCACGGCCTGGCTGGAGAGTGCCTCGGAACATGGGGGGTGAACCGATGACGAAGGCACGGGGGCGTTCCTTTGGAGACATGTTCTTGACGAAATCATCGAGCGTTTTGTGAACGCGGGTATCCCGATAGGCAGAGACGACGAATGAGTCGCACTTTTTCTGGAGGACGGCAGCGGCACGCTCGGTCGCAGGGTCAATGAGGGCGACGACCTTGAGGCGCAAGCCGAGCTTGCTAAGAGGGAATGAGCATCGGGCGGACGGGAGGCAGAGGGAGCTCACTGTTCAAAGCGGAAGGAGTGGTTCCATGGACCCTCGTCCGAACCTGAGAGAGTAGGGTGAATAGGATGTAGACAAGGACCTGGAGGCAGCTGACCGAACATGATGTTCCCGGCGCCGACGAAGACGACATTGAAATGGTCTGTTCCGCCGACGTGGGTCGTTCTGGGTATGATCAATCGGTGAGGGCAACAGGAATGGAGAGAGCGAACTTGTCCATCGGGATCAGCCTGGAAGGATCGATAGATGGCCTTCGAGACGAGAAGCCGGAGGAATAGCCGGAGCCTCGTCTGTCGGGGAGACGGCGCTCGGAGCCCCTGCGGGAGGGGGGCTGTTTGGTGGAGGTCATCTCGAGGGTGGAAGAGAGCTTGCGGGCAGACATGATGGTGGTTTGAGAGAAGGAGGGAGAAGTGGGGAAGGAAGGTATTAAATAATCTCAATAGATTAAGGTTTACCTTGTGGAGTAGATGCTAAGATAGGGACTCCGTGGGTCGTCTCCTCCGCTGTCACGGCGATGTAGGATAATCAGGCAAGAATTCTTAACACTATCAGACTGTATTGACAGGGTAGGTAGCGTAGCAAAGCGAGGAACAAGAGCAAGGCGGAATGAACGTGATAGGGTATCGAGTATAAGGATGTGTATGAAAAGTGAAAGGACGGTAATAAACGGATATCAAGAGCTGCCCTGAGATCGAGCTGGGCAGTGGGAGTCGGGCTGCTGTTGGGTCTGCTGGCGGTGCGCATTTTCCTGGCGGCGCCGTTCTGCGGCCTCGAGTCGCGCAGTCATCGCTTTGAGCTCCTCCTTCAATTTTTCGTTCTCCTGTGTCAGTTTTAACACGTTACTCGCCCGCTTCTGCACTCGCTCAACACTGCGGGGGACGGTGACTGATCGTGCCTGTGCGCGGACACGGCAGAGGCGAGCAGGACTTACTGCGGCTCTCCTGATGCGTTTGTGCCCATGATGGAGTCGAATGAACGCGTAAGGTCGAGGTCCGCCGCAGGGATGTCGGGCAGGGACGGAGATGGCGTGCGGGAGGCAGGGCGAGAGGCAGGGCGAGTGGGCGATGGCGCCAGGCCGTTGTGAAGCCTGTAACGTGCTGGCTGTGAGCGAGATTCATCGGATACATCGACGGACAGATCGCACATTGAGCTCCTCAGCTCTGATCGCTCGTCCATGTCGTCGTTGACGGCGAGCACGAGGCTCCCTCGAGCGTTCTCAACCATACCACATCTATTTCAGGTATATTTTTCCCACAATTAATAGCGATCGGCCCTTATTTAAGTTATTATGACAGCGTCCATTCGCCAATTCCCCCCGTCCTCTCCCCATCCCCCCTCCCTTTTCCTCAACCTCCTCGTCGTAGACGACATGCCCACCGCTTCCGTCGCTCTCCTCGGCGCCAGCGACGTCCTTGACGACAACTCCGCCATCCTCTCCGCCGTCCTCCCCGATCCCCACACCCATGACCAAGACGTGCACGACATCGACATTCATGCCCCGCCCTTCCCCACCACCGTCCCCGACACCGTCCCTGTATTAACTATTCACGACCCCTCTGTGTATTATAGCCCCTTCTCTGACTGCAGCCCCTTCTCTCATTCCCTCCATCCATTTCCCTACCCCCA
The DNA here is from genome assembly GCA_038090375.1 of Boletus rubroflammeus. Taxonomy (NCBI): domain Eukaryota; kingdom Fungi; phylum Basidiomycota; class Agaricomycetes; order Boletales; family Boletaceae; genus Boletus; species Boletus rubroflammeus. The sequence goes on from JBBPMQ010000003.1 coordinate 156,014, forward strand.
AGACGCTCACATTCCGCATCCCGACTTGCACTTTGTTATCCACAATGACTCCAACGCTGCCTTCGTTCACAACAGCCCACACATCTCTCCGAAACATTTGCATCACGCTCAGGACCTTGCTTTCCGCGGCGCTTCCTCGTTTCACGACTCTCGCTTTCACTCGACACAGTCCCCACCCTCTCTTGCATATCTCCCTCCTCTGCACGACTTCCCCTGTCCCGTGGATCACCAAACACCCCACTTTGCCATATCCTCGTCCCCTCCCAAGCCACCGGGACTGGCGCATACCCTGCTGCCCCCCATCGTACAGTCCAATCCCGCCGACCTATGTAGGGCTGACATTGAGGCGAGTCTCCCCAAATTTCTCTTGCGCTACAACTTATTTTCGCTCCAGACTCGAACCGCGATTAAACGCACAGTCGCCAGTTCCACCTCCCAAGTGGACCCTTGTGCGGCCGCCTTTCTTCGCGATCAACTTGGCGAGGCAAAATGGAACACCTTCTCTGCTCGGCTGTTCGAACGCCGTCTAGGCCCGATCAAGTCAAAAATCCGCGTCAGAGGCAAAAACACTAATGACGACCCCAGTCCTCCGCCCGGTGCCACTGCAATCGACTTTCTCGTAAAGGTCGAGGTCGTCAAAGAAGTGCTGCGAACCTATGTGCCGTACGTCCTTCCTTCACCCTTCTTCTGTGCTCCATCAGCGTGCTTGCGCGGTTGGATCACGCTTACCATATAATTACGCAGCCATCCGTATAATCCCCTCAAGTCATTGACCCATCCGTATCTACACTCTCTATCGGGTTCCGTCACCCTTACGCGCTCTACCATCCTCGTGCTTTCCGGTTGGTCAAACACACAATTCTCTTATTGGGCTCGCCGCGCCGAGGGCATCTCCGTTCTTGCTGCGCAGGATGAACGTCTCCACGCAGTCGCGGTCGCTCTACAGAAGCGCATCAACGCCGGGGGTGTTCTTTTAGATGGCGCTAACGAAGCTGAGATCTACTCCACCGACGGCTGCCCAAATGTTACCGGCAAGGGTCTAGACATCATCATTGAGGAAGTCAAAAAACGTACAGGGCTCAGCCCCTTTCTTCGCGGGAAACACTCCAGTCTAGACCCGTTTGGTTCTACTAACAGCGAAAAGGAGGCGGGCCCTGGTCCCCCTCAGGGCACTCCTTCCGCGCTCATTTACATGCCTACCTTTCAAGCGATGGAATACTCTCATTGCCCTGCAATCACCGCCTCCGCTGAATCGCCGATCGGTCGCCGACCAAAGAAAAAGAGGCGGATAAGTGTCGCAGATTCCGTTTCATCATATGGCAGTTCTAGCGCTCTGAAAGTCGATCTTTCTGACGAGACGACAAACCACATTAGTTTGCTTCTTGCTGACAATCCTCGGTTGACACCGGACCAGGAGAGTGTATCGTCCTCGGACATGCAGCCAATTTCCCCGCCGCCGACGATGATGCTCCCGCAGCTTCTCGACCCACCGGGTGTTGACGAAAACGGGCTCAGTCCGTATGAGCTGTCCTCTCACAGGATGCACAGCATGGACGACGGTTGCCCTGAATATTTCCCTGTCTCTAATTCACGGTCAGATCTCGATAGTTCTGACTCGGAAAATTTTCCACGGAAAAGGTATTGTGGGTTCAGCGAGAGGAGCCTCGAAAAACGCCCCAAGCTGAGTGCCTGAGTCTTATGCGGTTTCTTTCGACTCGACTTTTTTTTTCCCCCCCTTCGCACTGTATTGGAATTCCCTTTTCTCTTCTCTTGTATTTTTTTTCCCTTTTTTTTTGGTCTGTGCTATGTTCGATAGTACGCTCTCTTTGACGCCTCACGGATGATGACCCCTCAATGTCTGTACCATTCATGCACTCCATCACCTACTAAAATTTGCTATCACACCATATGCCCATCTGTCTAATTTTTGTAACATCACGCGCACACGTTTGAACTACGTCAACATTGAATACATCTAGTTTTCTGTTGTCACAACTATGTGTAGTATTAGATCTTGTTTGAATAGGAAGACCCATGTATGGGTGGACGACGATCAACACGTTGTGGCCGGGATTACGACCTCTGCACTCGACCAACCAAAACACATGCCGTCCCTCAACGCGGCCAACCTCACCATCGCTCTTACTTCCCTCTTCTTCCTGGTGGCATCCTATGCCGTCCTCTTTAGCGCGTTCCTCCCACTCTCGCCCATCCCTGTACGTCCACGCAACTTATCACTCGCAGCCCGCTTTCACCTGACGTATCAACACCACCAGCTGCCAGTGCTTGACGTCCTGGCCCAGGACACGCATTACAAGTACTTTGTGCTGCTAATTATACCCATCAGCTCGTACTTTGTCATCGCAAATTGGGTCGGCTGGCAATACTACCAAAACTCGTGACGCCCTCTGAGCCCTGCAACACGAGTCGTGTGCCCACAAACGATAGCATATATATTTTCCGGCTCTCCCTCGCCAGTTTCAATGCAATTCAATGTGCCTCGTGTGTCTTCACGCATTGGCGATCAGATCACTCAACAAGTCGATCGTCCAAGGGAGACGTGCCTACACGCTTCCTGCAATGATCCATGTGGCATCGTCACAACACACACCCCATCCCGGACGCTTTTCGGGAATCCAAGTGTCTTCATTTGCCAAGTATCGCTGTGCCATCTGCTGGTGTTCCCATCATACAAATGTTGTACAGCAAAACTTTGCAAGCGTGTCCAAGAAGCCGCATGCTTAATAGATTCGGATCCACTCTGACTATCATACTAAATACTACCAACACCACGTCAAGCTCCGGGTGTTTATCTTCGCAACATCCTGTCATCCACTCATCTGTCTAACTTAGCATCAGTTCAGCCGCATGCCATGTCACTAACCAAAATGATATGTATGTGGCAAATTCAGGGTGGTGGCTCAGGTGATCGTGACTTCTCAGTGGGTGGCCGAGACCGCATCCGTACTTGTCTTAGCTCTTGCCACAGCCGACTCCGTTCGGGCTCGCTCCGTGTTGGGGCAGCAGACCTCGCTGGACTGGGGTCACGGTAGGATACTTTCGAACGTGCTGGGCTCGGATTGCGTCGTGCACTGAAGTGTGGTCGTGGGGATGGTGGTGGCTCGTCGGTCGCCAGCGCGGATGATTTAGAGCGAGCAGGGCTTGGTTCCCGTCCTCGGGTGGATAACTTTGGACGAGACCGAGTGACTGGCTCTACACGTGGTCGGCTGGATAGAAGGCTAACGATGCCAGGCTTCGGCGCCAGCCTATTGGAACGGCTAGCAACCCTGCTTGGGCCTGCTTCGGAATCCTCGGTTTCACTTTCAGTATTCGCATTTCGCCGAGGGTATGCATTCCTCGTAGCCTTTAGTGCCATTGGACCGGTAGGCTTTGGTGTGGCTAGGGGTGGACCATTGGTCATGGTCGGCAAGCGTAAGTACCGGGCGCGACTGACAATGATTAATGATCGTCCTAGCTGTGCAATCCTTCAACTAGATCACTTACGCTATCTCCTTAAGGTGACGTTTCGTTTTGTAGGCTTGGCTCCATTTCTCAAATGCTCGTGCTACCCAAATTGATTAGCGGTCCAAAACTTTAATGAGTTTGAAACGTACAAAGAACGGCTGCGATGTGAATTTCACGTGCTTTTTTGGCCTGGAGAACTTGAGGCATAGCGGTTCGCCAAATTTCCCAAACCTTCGTCTTTAGTCGAGACGCACGGAATCGTATCGCTGGCAGAGTCTCCAATGGGCGAAGCGATGTCAGTGAAAGGTTGGGTTTCAAACCGCGATCACTCACTCTTGTCTTTGAGTGCCAGATCCCAAAAGCGCGGAAAAGGTGGTTCTTTTGGTTCTGTTGCGCCACCTGGTGGACCTTCAGTGCAAACGTCAGCCCTCAGATCGCTGTTGGACATACGTGCGTGTGCCAGGAACTTACTATGGGGTGCAACTTTTCATCCATGTACTTGTCTCTCCATCTATCCCACGCAACCTGCATGGAGGCTCGATCAAACTCGGCCTGTCTCTCTCGCAAGAGAATCCGTTTATGCCGCCGAGCGCGAGCTGCACTCAACCATTTATGGAGCATGCGCCGCATGTTTTCTAAAAAAATATCGTGTAGTCAGTAAAATTGGTGCTACGTCTTGACGAGAAAAACATGCCTGCTCGCTTAATGTCAAGATGACTTTCCATAAGACTTAGGTCTTCAACGTGTCTCAAGCATATGTTTTTCCATTTGTTAAAAGTGAGTCTACGAGAAAGGGGTCAGACACGATCCACATCGATAGGATCCTTTCTTTTACTTTAGCACAGCTTGAGAATACTTCTGGCGAACTTCAAGCTCTCGAAGCTTAATTTCGATGACGCGATTTGTCCAGCGGCTCAAGGCATCAGCTAACATTCGCTGTGGATGAGGTCAGAATATCGTGGCTTCTCAACCCCTGCAAAACCTACCATATTGACTCGAGTAATGATCTGCTCTTCAGCCGTGCGATGCCAACGCTTTTCATTTGCCTTTGTCTGCCACACTGTGCGAAGTCGTTCAGAATAGCCGATAAGACGCAGCCTTGTCAGGCGACTTACTTTTCATGCATTCCCCAAGTCTGCGTACTTCCAGAGCCTTGAGTTTGTTCTGCCGCTTCTTTTCCGCGAGCTTGGATTTCCATACATTTAATGTCCGCCGTTGCATGATGAATTTTTCAACGATCTTCGCATGTTTGAGTAGCTTAAATCTCGCACGCAGCTGGACCCTCCACTTCAGGAGTGCATCATACTGTGTTCGAGCAAGGTGACGTTGGATTGCGAAGGTCCGGCGGTTCTGATAGATGGTATAAACTTGATGCCAAGTTTGCAAAGTGGACGACAGTGCAAATGAATTGGATCGCATGCTAAAGGCAAGCGCACAGTCTAGACACAATCAGCACCGCGCGAATCATAATTGTATATTTGCTTCACCTTCCAGCCGGCGATGCTGGCGCATGCGTTCTCTCCAGACCGACCAAGTATCTTTGATGAGGCGCAACGCTCGGACTCTCTCAAGGAGTTTGCCACGCTCACGCGCCTTCCACACACGAGTGACAACTCGGACAAGTACATCATCCTGTCTAGCGAGGTGCTTATCCGCTCTCTTCTCCATTCTCTGCAAGAATGATAAATCAAAGTGTTTCTAAACAAAACTTATGGACCTACACGTATCCGATCTCGCGCAGTTTTCCATGATCTGATCACCTGCTTCATCACATAAACATCATAGAAACCAGTGGCTCTTTGACGGTCATAGCTGCGCAGGCGGGTTGGTTTCCAGACCCTGATAAAAGAATTTTAATGCACGCACGCATGTTTCTTCCACACTTGCATCACTTCACGTTTGATTCGGAGACTGATCTTGGCTGTCACCGCCTTTTCGGCATCCCTGACTGCGAGGGCTCGTTTCCAACGTTTCCAGGTTTGCACTACTGCACTACATGTCGATCTGTGGTAGAATTGATCCGCGGCCGTTTCTAAGCGATCGAGTTTAGATAAACTTGACTTCCAACGCAGGAAAAAACGCAGGATGATGCGTTCATTATGCTGCAGTTCAGATAGGTGCGAGCGGAAAGATTGCCGCCACTTTGCCCAAGCATCCTTCTGGATCTTTAAGTCACGCTTCTCGCGAACAGTCTTCATTTTTGCTCGCATGTCGTTTCGCCAGGTAATCTGCCTCTTCTGCTTTAGTTTTGCCTTCCATAACGTCAGTGCCACACGCAAACAACGGGTGTTGGCAAGGGTAACAGCATGGTTCTGTTTCTCCCCAAGTGAGGCTGTGGCATTACGCCATCGTCGGACGGCTGACCCAAGGATGACATTGTCTCGAGCCTCAGCGACCTGTTGATTTGTCGTCTGGAAAACACCTATGGTATTACTTGATTTGAAACAATAGAATAAAGGAAGGTCCGCACAATCAACCACTGGTAGCCGAGCAGCCATATTTCCCAGCAGCGTTCTAGACGTTTGTCGTCGCGGAACCTATCCGCGTCTTCTTCATCTCGCGCCATTTTGATTTTCTTCCACGCATCTTCTTCATTAATCACGCTACCCTTGCGTTCACGGGATTGGGGTAGTGTTGGTTGAACGTGAGGTTCGGGCTTGGGTAATTTGATTGGGGAAAGAGCACGAGGGACGAGATGGTTTCGATGTTCGACTGCTGCTCGATAAGAAGGCGGGGTGTTGGAGGGGGATAGCATCACGCCATCCGTGGTGTCCGAGGTATTCTCCCAGGCAGGGACACGTCGGATTGGTTCCTGATAGGTATGCTTGGGTCGAGGGGTTGCCGGATGGGTGAGACTTGAAGGCAAAATGGGGTTGGCTACACGGGAAGCTGGTGGATTTGATGGTCTTGCTTGTGATGTACTCTGAGGCTGGCGGGGCTTAGTGATGCTATAATATGCGGGTTCGTCGTCACGTTCTGTGTCGGACGAGCATTCTTTCTGATCCTTTTCTGTCTGCTCCGAATCCTGAGATTTCTCACTTTCGTCGCGATCTTGATGGGAATGGAGAGTGAATACGTCGTCGTCGTCGTCACGTACAGGGGCCATGAGATAGGCCGGCGAGCGTGTCGGTCTCGGAAACGAGGTTTGTCGAGGTTGGAGAGGGGTTTTAGATCGAGGTGTAGTACGCGGGGGCACAATCCCATAACCGTATTGCTTCTTCACCCCATCCCACTTGACCAGCCAACTCGGTCCCCTCAGCTTGCAGATCTCCAGCAGCCTCCCGTAGTGAACTGTTTCGGTCTGACTATCGAGACCACGTTCATGTAATTCGTCGTTGTAGGCCTTCAAACCCGAAAGAAAAGAGGTTGCATTCGGAGCGATCCTCCTGATTACTGCATCGAGAAAGTCGACCTCTGTGGGAGAGAGGGCCTGCAGTTCGGACTTTGATACTGCAGAGATTCGTGAGGCATCGGATATTGTGAGAGACGAAGGGGCGGTTGGCAACAAGGACTTGGCAGGAGATGAAGTATGACTAGGTCTGAATCCTAACATGGACGATGGGACATAAGTACACCGGGCAGCACAACCAACGCATTTTTTACGCGACGCGACAGCACGTGATTCATTCTGCTTATCTAAGTCATTCCACAACTTCCTCTCCATCATCCAAGTTGACCTGATTGTTATCCTCTGACTCACTAGTATTGTTCGCTCAGTCAGTCATCACCCGCGAAACGTTCAACGACCACAGCGCTCACAGTTGCAATGCTTCCTTCAATCTTGCGACTTCAGCAACAAGTCTCTCCTTTTCGGCAACCAACTCTTCGATCCGCATCTTCTGGCTTCGGTCCCTGTACTCATATTGGATTTTCTGTCGCTCAACTGTTTGCAACAATTTCGCTGCTTGGGTAATGTCGAACGAATCCATGTACTCGGAGAGTGCCTTCACTCTTGCCTTCATTCCATCGGTATAATCGAGCACGTTCTCGGCAGTGGTCGGTGATGCACCAGAGGTCGTAGATACCTCCTCTGGAAGTGTGAAAAGTGGTAGAGAATCCTCTTGTGGTTCCCCACTGCCCCCTATCTCGAATGGGTCATATTGGGCACCACCATCCTAAGAGGATGCCAATCGGATTTCCAGGGGTAGGCATGTACAATGATAAGTTACACAGGTAATGCAAAGGACGAGCACCGACCTGATCCTGGGTCTGCACTGGTGGCCTGCCCTCACGTTCCTTTCCCTTCCTGCTGTGCATTATGGCAGAGATGGACTCGGGCTCACTAGGCTGTTTGACCCGTCGTGTAGTTTGAGGTGGTGTAAGCAGTAACCCAGCACTAGAAGATACTGCATCAGCAGCTGGCTGTATCGCAGTGCCTTCACTGGGAAGGATCAGACGTTGTTTCTTGGGGGTTGAGGGTTGACCTTCATCTTTAATGGTAGATACGATCGGCTCGGGGCTATAATGAAACCCAAGAAAACTGTACGTCTTTTGGGTTTGCGCATCAGCTTCACAATCGACCTCGGTGGGTACTGGCGATGGTGGCTGAGGGATGGCTTCAGTACTAGAATCTGATGTAGGTCTTGATTCCCTCGATGGACCAGGATGGCGAGTAGGACTGAGATCTTGTTCACGTTGTTTCAGGCCAGTTGCAATGTCCTCTAGGCGCTTCCTGCTTCGTGGGGTCACTGATGGATTGTTTGATGATGAGATGTTTTCTCGCTGCAGGCGCGGTGTGCGCGGTGTAGAAGCTGGACGTGCCCTAGTGCCCGCTCCTTCCTTGGAGGGCTGAGGGGCAGGTAGAACTGCTGATAAGCCTGAAGCATGGACTATACTATCCTTTGGGAGGTCATCTGCCCAGGCTGGAACGTATCTCAGCGCATGAGCATGCTTGGATGAGTGAAGGTGATCTTACACCAGAAATCACACCTGGTTGGGTCTCCTCGAGCTCTCTTGCAACAGTAGAATTCACTATTTCGACAAGCATCGCATGTCAGGGATCTGCATGGTTTCACCATAACACCCGAGCATCATGAATCGCACCGATTTGGATGTTTGGAAGTGTGTGATGTTCGTTTTGCTGCTTCCTCCATATGTTTGCAACAGATTTTTCCATCAGGACCAATCGCACTGGAGGACATGACGCACAGAGTTAACTTGAAGAAGCAGTTTCAGTGGGTCAAGGCGTTCCGGTGCTTATCTAACAAGGGACGAGCAATCAATGGCTATCAAATCAGGCCGAACCGTTTATATCGTATCTCGTACAAAGCCCAGTGTACCAAGGGAAGAAGCAAGAAGCTCTAGGATGCGCTCGCTCTCTTTTTCTTGTATTTCTATTAGCTCCTCCAGTTCCGACAGCAGTTCTTCGTTGTCCAAGAGCATGTCCCCATGCATTCGAAGGAAGACATTTTGCAATGTCTGGACGGCTTCGAAATCTCTATGGGACTGTAAGCGTCGCTTGAGCGCATGTGTGAACTGCCGCAGATGGTCCAAGGTAACCAGCGACCGTAGCTCGATATCAATTGCAGCGGGTGACAAACTCTTGATGTACCCGAAAAGATCATCATCAGCTACGATGAGAACATATGAATATCAGACTGAACGAAGATGTAACGGGCATTCTCACAGTTGCCCTTCTTCTCAAAAGTTGCCAGCTTTGTTTGTAGAATGCTCTTCGATTTGTCCATAGTCTTGTCCAAGCGCGTCTTCTTCTCAATCTTTTCTTCCTTCTTTTCTTCGATGGCAAATCGATGCTCGACACCGGGCAATGTAGGGAGGAAGAAGGGGGCTTGTTCAGGCTTTTTCGGTGGTTCTTTCGGTTGGTTTCGTCGCTAGTGTCCCATCCAGTCAACTTGGGTGCAGAGGCAAGGTACTGTCACACGTACTTGTATCACTTCGAGGTTCAACAGCGTTTGCCATCGCGATCGAGGTAGAAGAGTCAGAGTGACAAGGTCCCCATCCAGTTGAGGAGGCGTGGAGAAGACATCCACAGGTTTATCCTTCATTGTTAGTCCGATCAATGCTTCCAGGGCTGAGGAGAGGACAGATCCATGAGCTAAGGTGCGATAGAGCCAACTGATTGAATATACCGTCATCCTCAACATCTCCTTGCATCGATGGCATTGAGACCTCTGTAATGTCCGTCTCAGACACCGTTCGAAGAGTGACTTCCGCAAATTGTGCTCTGTTTGCCCACAGGAACACCCCAACGCTGTCCACATGGACAGTCGCCAAAAAGTCATTTGTGGGTGAGAACGCAATACTCGTAGCAATACTTGGTGTACGGAATGCGTCGATCAAGCCGCCAGTTGGAATATCGAATGTCCGTATTATTGAATCGAGGGATGTCGATACTATCCAGCGAGAGTCTGGTGAGAATGCCTGGAGGCTATTAGCGAGTGGTGTTGTCAGATCAATTCAGGGATGCATACAACGTCAAGAATTCGAGCTTGTGAGCCACATGACAGCTCTCTGACTATCCGTCGTGTTTCAGTATCAACAACACGCACTGTCATGTCATCACAGACGACAGCCAACAGTCCAGAATTTCGATGGAGTATCATACAATGGGCGGATGAGGGCAGCACCAACGTATAGTCCAATTTAGTAGTGTGGAAATCAAAAAACTACTCCCGCTTGATGAACACTTGAAAGGGACAAGTCGAGATGAAGACTTACATTGATAGTTCCATCCAATGTGCTCGCAACAACGAGACAATTCAAAACATCGGTGGCTAAACCTGTGATACAGCGCTCACTAGCCTTCGGTTTAGAAGTAGAATTCAACCGTTCTATAACTGCTTGAGGGCAGGGCCCTACTTTGAACGTTTTCCGCTTCAAGCCAGATTGCATGTTCCACATATGAATTTCCCCCGTCGACGAGCCCGCAATGCCAAAGTTTCCACATGCAGAAACGCAGACGCACTGGGTGGACTTCATAAGTCGTGACCATATGGTGACTGATAATTCGTACCTTCACAAAACCTGATGAGGATTTTCGTTTGGTGCCGTCGGCATAGCTCAAGGTATGTTTTCCCAGACGTTTATTCAGCACCGTCCAGGACCGAACCAGGGGTTCGTCGGTGTGTGCTGTGAGTACATCATCCCAATCTTTTGATCGCATCGTCGAGTGGGCAATAGATGTAATAGACGGAAATTTCAATGATGCCAGAGATTTCGATAGCACCGCGGCTTTCTTGATAAGAGATCCTACCGCAAGTCGATATCAGGGTCTTCGATCACCTGCAGTAATGTCACGTTTACCTTGGGACATCTCAAATGACCTTGAGTCGCGGACAACAGAAGTATACCGCAAGCTCCGGTCAGCCGAGGCGGTCAATAACTGTTTACCGTCTTCCCCATAGTATCTGACCAAATGTGGTGGAGCATGGTGTCCCGAGCGGAATTTGAGTAATCGTGGGGCGGCGGTAGGCGAGTCGAACAACCATTGCTGGTCTACGGTTATAAGCGCCGGAAAACCAATGGGTCAAGGCGTACCTTGACACAGTTATCTTCACCAGACGTTATCAAAATTGGCTGGCCGGGTACCCATTGTACTGCGCTGATGGCGCCGTCATGAGCACCCCTGACGAGATGCAGAAGGCGACCACCAGAGTTCAAGTCCCAGAGAGCCAGGTGCCCGTGAGAAGACACTGACGCAAGAACTTGGTGTCCATCTTACATAGAAATGAATGAGAGAAATGGTAGTTTGCAAGAAGCGGGGTACTAACCACTTCGAAACGACAATCCTCTGATCGCGCCACCCTCCATGAACATCCTCATCAACCTTTCGTCGGCGCGTATGTCATATACGGATACTTCGCCGGACGTAAAGCCAATACCGACGACATCAATTGCAGGAGACTGTGCTAACGCTGTGGTGGCAGAAGATGTCATATTTGCCAAGCGATGTGTGGTTAGCAGTTTTGAACTCGAAAACTTGTGTATACACGCCCTGAAACCAATATGCTTATGAATAGCGCAGATAGTCGAGAGAGACACTCACTGAGTCCGTACATTCCACAGTTGCAAGTCGCCTTCACTGCTAGCTACCACTACTTTGTTCAAATAAGTTGCGGGATGCAGTACCATAGCTGCGGTGAAGCCTATATCAAACTGGATAGTACAAGAGAATGAAGGTTCTAGAGTAAAATCAGGGTGTGAGGGAATGGCTTCAAACGGCTATCCTCACCGTCACACGAGACGTCCCATACAAGCATTCGCCCACCATCCTCCGTCAGGGCAAGCAAGAGAGATCCAAATATGACCATAGAAGCCAGTGACGTTCCAAGTGGATTTGTAGCTCGGACGACCTGTGTAGATCTGTTGATAAAAGTCAAGGGGATAAAACGAACGTATATACCTCTTTTCCTCGAAGATATTTGATGACATGCATGCCAGATGCCGCCCAAATTGCATCACCCTCCATGATCAAACATGAGATCGGATCTAGTTCTTCAGGGCCTGCACATCGAAGACTTTCAGAGGATCCTACCGGTCCCAACAGGTATGCTCTCACCAACAAATAACAAAGTCATCTTTCCTCCCTCCCAAAGTGCCCATGATCTGCCGAGGCATGTAAGTAGGTGTATCCGTGGGCCTTCTGTTGCCCCCTTATGAGAACGAATTTGCAAGTAAAATGGTATGTGATTCGTGACCAGTCCAAGAGCGCGGAAGGGAGCAAATAAGCGGGCTTCGGCGGATGATTTTTGTGTAGTTTTTAACGGCGTGGGTTTTGTGGAGGTCCTAATCCTCTTCTGAGGGCGTTCTCTGACCCCTCCGGGCTCTGTAAATTCAACCATCACTCGGTACGTCTGCAAAGTGGAAACTTTGACGATTCAAGTCGACATCAAGATCACGTGACTAATGCTTCCTATATCCTACTCAAGGTGTAGCGGATCAACTCCGAGTCACAGGCTTCGACTTTTTGGTCCTGGGTCCTAACGAGTTGTGGCAGAGGTTCGAGCTCCCTAATATTTCGGTCGTTGTACTGCCTGCTTTACGCTTAAACATCGCAAAAAAGACAAGGAAGACTTTACCATCAGTTATATTAAGCAAAGTTTCCCAACTCTTTTTCTATCGCGAGTGCCTTAGCCGCCACCGAGAGCACCTTGCAAGAAGTTGAACTTCTTAATTGTCATGTCTCCACTGCATCCATCCAAAACCGACATGCATTCATGTTGGTAATATACACGACTTGATCAAGTAGGGTTACGGGAGCGATGCTTCGATCAACCATAGCTAGTCTAGGCTAGGTCAAATCTACGCGGAATCTTTGTTAACATGATTACTTTTGCGCCCGTCTTCCTTGTGCAGTTTCCCCCCCGAGACTGGACAGCGTTCGCTCCGTAGCATCGTCTTTGGTAGCTGCTTCTTCAATCTCGGTGGAACCCGCTTCACCGCCGGCCTTTTTCACTGCCTCACCTGTTTCAGGATCACTGGTCTTCTCTGCACCCTCGCGGACGACCGTCCGGTGTAATGAATACACACGGATAAAGACAATGAGGATAAGACCAAGAGCTGACAATGGTGTGTTTACAAGCCAAATTGTACTGACAGAGCGAGCATAAGCATGCATTACTTCAGCTCTCAATGTGGCATCCTACGACAAAGAATCCGAGGTCAGAAAATATTGCAATCAATGAAGACCACATACAGGAATCGATGCTATTTGCCTGATGCTATTGTTGATTGAGGCGGCGGAAGTGTTGATAGTAAGACCCGCGATGCCTTTGAGTCTTTGTTGGAGGGTACTCGAGATGATGGCTTCTCCGATTGTGATACCGATTGTACCACCCAGCGTACTGGAGGATATGGATATGTGAGTCCAGGATCTCCGAGATGCAAAAGTCATCACGTACCGCAAGAAGATATATGCCCCTGTGCTCGTAGCGGCATCCTTCAGAGGCATGGCAGCTTGGAGTGCAATGAGCGGCACCTATCAATGTCGATTTTAGCACGACCACGAAGTGGGTGACATGTGACATACCTGGAACAGGCAACCAATCCCAAGAGCTGCAATGAGAGGATATATTTCCTGGGCAGCACTGCAAGATTGAGACACAGGTAGTGGTGTGAGCCAAAGACAGCTGTACTCACATGCTAGATGTACTGTCCAACGTGATCATGAGGCCCCATCCGATGGTCATCACAACCCATGCGCCCCACATGATCGGACGATACGACTCGGTGCGTGCAACAAGCATACCTGACAGTGCCGATTGCACAGCACTGCTAAGGGAATACGGAAGCATCCTGTTGCAATAAACGTGAGAAATTCCACGTATACCCAGGTAATTGACGTACTTGACGCCGGAGGTAGTGGCGGATGCGCCGAGGACTATGTGGGCTGTCAGCTATCGGTATGGCAAGAAGCGGATTAAATATGCCTTGGTAATACATGGGCAGATAGCTGAAGAATATTCAGTATAGGTTGGCCCGCAAAATGAGAAATGTACTATGATCCTATTTTAAAAGAAGTAAACAATGCGTCAACGATTATCGAGCATTGGTGGACATACCCGTAAAGAAAACAATGGCATGCAAAAACGTACAAATTAGAATCAGGCCGGTCGTACGTGTCTACCAGAAAAGTCAGGGCCTGCAGAAAGGAAAAGAAGCACACAAACCTTGAACAGTCGTGGCGCGATAATTGCAGACCGCTTGGTGTGTATCTCATTGATCGCGCAACACACGAGCAAAATGCCTCCGATAACGAGGAGAGAAATAGTTTCCGCGCTTTTCCCTAGATAGTAATAGTAATCAGTCTTTTCGTAAATCCTTTTCCCACAGTTTTTGCATACACGCGGTTTCGCCCGAGTTGAACCCTAGCAAAAGGCAGACGACGCCGGAGACGGCGGTGGCCAGTCCGACGAAATCAAATTCTTTGACGTGGTCACGGAATGATCTTCCTTGATGTGGGTTGAGGTTTAAGAAAAAGTATAGGAGAGCGCCTGCTACACCACCAGACGGTCTATTGCAGAAGTCAAACAGAGCCCATCGACCCGGGAAGAGCCACCGACAGGTTGATCCAGAAACACCTGTGAGCCAAAGTAAGGAGATGACCCCACCACCAAGCAGATAACATATGTACCATCTCCACGAAACATGGTCGGTTAATACCTGGACATGATGTTAATCTAAAAACGGTGGATGGGTCGAAGCGGACTTACTCCGCCAAGGAGTGGTCCCACAACACTGCAGGAATTGAGTAATGCTCTGTTGACCGTAAGACACGTCACTTACCTGGCAATACCCCAAGTGGCACCAATGGCTCCACCATACTTCCCCCGGCTAAGGAATCGGAATCTAAGGGACTACGAGGTAAAAAAAAATGAACACAGAACTTACTCCTTAAGGGACACAATGTCCGTTATGGTGATTTGGACCAACTGGATAATGCCGCCACCGCCTATTCCTTGCACGGCACGGCAAATTATGAGCCATGTCATGCTCTGTGCGGCACCACACAACGCTGATCCAACCTAGATACAATGTTACGTTCGGAGGTTATTCACATCAAGTAAATTACAGACCAAAAATAAGGCGATACATCCGTACAACATTGGCTTTCGACCTATGAATCCTGTAAGTGAGTAGAATGAGGCGAGAGTGAATACGATATAGACCTAAAATGTTAGAGAGTTTTCCATAAAGCGGTCCCAAGGATGCTGAGGCTAGCATGTAAGCGCTGAGATACTTGATGGTTAGGCCACGTTTGTTACGCGTCGGTGACACGAGCGTCGAGTTTACCTCCCAACCCAACTGTAAGTGTTGCCTCCGCCTAGTTCAGCTACGATAGTAGGTAAAGCGGTAGCTACGATGGTCTGTAGGTCATGTCAGGCCAAGTAAAAGCGAGATCGATAAAGAGATACCTGATCTAGTGCAGCGAGAAAGGTGGAACACATGAGACCAAAAAATACGATCCCGAGGCGATTTTTTGGGACGACATGCTGTTCCTGCCCCTTCCAGGATGCACCCGGTTCAACTTTCGGTGGTGGACCCTTAAGCGCGGCAGCGGACGAGGACATGGTCGGAATGGAGGACGCAGAGGTGGGTGGGGTAAGGACACGAACGTCCTGGCCAGCATGCTGCGAGTTGATGAGTAAGTACGGTGCGGTCTTCCCAGTGGCATACTATTTCTGGACGAGTAGGTGGGTGACCGGAGGATTGTGCGGAGAGTGATCATGCCGAAAAGCCGAAAACATAAGGATCATTTGTCCGAGATTACCAATGCAGCTTGTGGAGACACTGAGCCAATTAAAATCACTTTGCGCGAGTAACTCACCAGCAGAGCGAATATAAAATCAGTGAGGAAGTACCACTAAGCACGATGGATTAAAAGATAGAACCGACTGTAAATATTTTCAGCAGGTGCGGTTCGCAAATACGAGTACATCTCCACTCAACCATGAGTGGCCTAGCAATAAAGCCGCCATTAAACATGTTGCAAGTGTGAATCAGCCATACCGTGCAGCATCTTACCAGGTCGTGAACAGCTACGATGCGCAGTTGAAGCATTGATTGGATCAGAATTTGGGAGAGTCCCGGTCCGGGTGTCCTGCAGATGCACCGATTGTCGATTCATCTACGGGTGTCTCTCTGAACTCATTGAAGGAGGTCGTCGCTGTGCCTAGAGTCTGCAACTCAGCGACATGGCCAAATCTGGCAATAGCTCTCAGTGGCACGGAAAACCTTATCTCAGCGTCTTGATTTCTGCTCTTGACCTCGTTCCGTTTGTCTCCCTCTCTCTTGTCCACATAGAATACTGTAATTTCACAAAATGGCGATGCCTCCACCATCCGAAATCCCCACCTTCAAACTTGTTCTCGGTACGAGTCAACATGCCCACTTTCCGCGTCATGGTTTATTTGAGTACTGATTTTCTCCATGCTTGATCGATACCCTGTCTCCCTCACTTCTCGTCGCATTCCAACAATGCATACCCTCCCAATATCTTCATGTACCGCCTCAAAACACCTTAGTTGGTGACGGTGGTACCGGAAAAACCACTTTTGTCAAGGTAAAGCCATGCCACAATGGTAACCTTTGAACCCGATCGCGTGCTGATCCTCACGTCCACGTAGCGCCACTTGACTGGCGAATTCGAGAAGAAATATATTGGTGCGCTTCTATTCGTCGCACTCGTGATTTCCACATTCCTAACGCAGTTCGTAGCCACCCTCGGTGTCGAAGTTCACCCCTTGACATTCTCGACCAACTTCGGCACTATCTGTTTCAACGTCTGGGATACTGCAGGTCAAGAGAAGTTCGGTGGTCTCCGTGATGGTTATTACATACAAGGCCAATGTGGCATCATCATGTTCGACGTTACCTCGAGAATCACATACAAGAATGTGCCTAACTGGCACCGCGATCTCGAGCGTGTCTGCGAGAACATTCCAATCGTTCTTTGCGGAAACAAAGTCGACGTCAAGGTGAGTCGCTGAACACCGCTATACTCCCAAGGTCAGACTAACATCGTTAATATTATAGGAACGTAAAGTAAAGACAGGTGCTGTCACCTTCCATCGCAAAAAGAACCTTCAGTACTTTGAAATTTCTGCAAAGTCGAACTATAACTTTGAGAAGCCTTTCCTGTGGTTGGCAAGGAAGTTGGTCGGGTAAGCCTAGATACCGTCAGTTTTCATTAATTAAAATTCACCTTCTGTATTATAGAAATCCTACACTTGAATTCGTTGCGGCACCAGCCCTTGCTCCTGCCGAAGTTGCTCTGGATGCCAACCTGATTCTGCAATACGAACGGGAATTGAAGCAGGTGATTCATCTTCATTCTTTGGTTGGCTATATGTGGCTGACTTGAAATACCAGGCTGAGGGTGTCCCACTCCCCGAAGAGGATGACGAGCTCTGAATACGATAACGCATCTTTACATATGCTCCATACGACCGTGATCCCATAGTCTTGTGTCATCCATACAGTCCCTCTCCCTTTCATTCATCATCCAGCTCTTTTGACCCAGTTTCTTCCAACTGCAATAGTCCATCATCTCCTTGTTGTGATCATATTCAGTAAGCATGAATCAATACAAGCTGGTAACCTCTGAATGTAAGGAAAGTAGGTAAATGTAGTATGATGACATTATCAGAAGCCAGGTGGAAAGAGATTGTTAGGCTCATGACATCTCTTTCGGATGAGAGTATCCTGACTTGACTATGTGTACACGAAACCCTTGCATTGCCTTCTGTGTGAGCAGACCACAACATACCAATAAGCCCTTTTTTTCAAGGCTTGTGAGTTGCAGTACCCTATGACTTTCATCCAAAAACTGTGCCTGAGCTACTTGTGGCCAAGATAAAAAGGCTCGAAGGGTTTTCTGATCTTTGATGCCCAACTCAACAAAAGCATCATGACGGTGCTCAAGACTGGGTGCCAAGGAAGCCAGAAACTCCCTCACAGTAGGATCATGGTCCATCTATATCCAATTGAGAAATTCCACCATCTTTAAGAAAGATGGACTTGCCAGTATATCACCAGGATCTTCAAGATTCCTGGTAGGCTGTAGTAGATAACACCAGAATCAGAACCAAATTAGCACAACTTGGATTATGCAAGAACTGACCGCTTCGTAGGAAACCTGTGACTTCCGAGTCTGCACCCTCGCTTGATTCTGACGAGCATGTCTACTACACATGAGGTGAGGCCGCCTTGTATCCACATATCTTTTGAGATATATTCTTGCCGGCCAGGCGTCTTCGTACTTGTTCAACCATGGAAGACTGAGTTGGGCCTGGGGCAAGGCAAGTGATCAGTTTACAAGTAATCCTTGACATGCATACATACTCTAGCAACGAGTTGATCCACACGGTCTGGTGCTTGCTCTTCTACATACTTGAATGGATGCAAGTACTGGTGATGAAGCGCTCGGATGGTTGTCTACTTGTACCGCGCAAGTCAAGATTGCATGGAATTTATGAAGAGATACAACAGACCTTTAATTCCTTGTGTTCCTTGGACTCCTGCTTGATCCCGGTTGCCCTGAGAAGTGGCAATGAATTGCGGTTCGTGTTTTGAAACATTGCTGTGTCGCTAGGACTCGGACGAGGGATTACCCAGTCGGACGCCGTAGCGCCAGATACCCTAGACGGACAGTGCACTGCAAACTCATATCTCGCTACACGAAAGATGATATGGCACGGTAACACCTACTTTGGATCACGATCCGAGAGTCGATAGATTTTGCAGGACTCGAAGGCTGTTAATTTATACGCATCCGAGTGGGAGCACCCCAGACAGTGCACTTCACACCTGGTCCTTCGCGCTACAAGAGCGGGGAGCGACGTGTATATGTACTGTCGGTAGAACGACCGAGCAAGCTGTAGGGGGGGTACACGTGACTGATAGAGTACGTAATAACGAAACTGGGAGTGTCACCGCACAGACCCAGTGACTGAGTGCGGCATCGCTCGTGTCGTGTCGTTTTTCAGTCATGCCCGTGAAGAAGTCGGACTCGATCTACCCGCAGCCAGACCCGGTTTTCGAGGATGACATAGACATCGATGTCCCACAGTCCCTCCCTCCCCACTGTCCGCCCTCCTCGGTCCCGCCATCACAGCCCTCCCTCTCCATCCACACCACAGCAACTTCCTCCAAGTCATCGCCTAGTCTCCAGCGCTCTTCCCCAGATACCCTCCCTCGTGGCCGTCCCCAAAGGTCATCCGTACCCACGCCCGTGCCGGACCCTACCACCGACATCACCCGCCTGCGTGTCCGCGCCCAACGCCACCATTGCTTGTATCCAGGAGCGACCTTTCAGGGAACACAGAAGAGTGGTAGGAACAGCTACGACGTTAACGTTACCATTGTCGTACGTTCTGCATGCGTCACCCACCTATCATGCACTCATGGGCTCAAGGACGTCGACTTCTCTTCCTCTTTCCTTTGCGGGTACCTTCGTATACGCGGACTGACCAATGATTGGCCCGAGTTAACAACGTATTTTGATGCAGAAATCATCGGCAGCCGCTACGGCTTTCTGACGCAAAAGTGGGGAGCAAACGAACAGGAAGACATGGTGCATTGGCAACGTTTCCCGGCTTTCCGGCATGTCAAGAACGAGCTCAGGAGACCGCATTTGACCATGCCTGATCGCGATCGGGGGGCCGTTTTCATGAGGTGGAAGGAAAGATTCCTTATCCCTGATCATAGAGTACAAGATATCAATGGCGCAAGTTTTGCTGGTGCGTCCGCGTTCTATCTCAGAAACAGTCCCTCGCACCTATAGCATGCACCAAACATTCACATCCTCTCTGACAGGTTTCTACTATGTTTGTGTGGACTTCAATCCTCCATCTCCAGGAACCAATATACGCCCCGTCACTCAATCATTTCCCCTGTGCGCAGAGGAGTACGGGGAGGGTGATTTGCTGACGTCGCCTTCCCCTGGTAAGCTGGAATCTATTCCCGTTGGTCGTCGTCGTCGAGATTCTAGCGTCCGGCGAGGAGGACATGGATCTTCTATTGGCCCCCGTTCTCCACCGCCAGCTGCCACTATGAGTGGCTTCTATTTCCACCAAAATTCCGAACCGTGCGTGGTGTCTCATTTGCGGTTGTGCATCAACTGAGCGATTCACATACATATCTCAGGTACCAGCAGTTATCGCTGAGTCACGTTTCTGAACGTTCGAGCTCCTGCTTCGAGTTTCGCTAAGGGCTTTGGTGGTGGAGCTCATTGGTTTGAGCACGTCCAGAACATCATCTTTCAACGGATTGTACGTTGGATCTTCATGATCTTCGCCGTCACTCTCCGAGCTGGATTGTATATACGTGGACTCTTCTAGTTCTCGCCTAGTGTTACTCCTTCATGGCATCCTACGCCACATGTATTTTGCGTACAATTCCAACTTGTTGTTTTCTTTTGAATGATGGTCCGGCAGTCTGTGTCCACGGCATTCACATAAGTTCGGTTCGCAGTCGAAGCACATTTGAAGATATTCCTTCCCTTGCTTATCTCTATCTCTACGAAGAACCAACTTGAATGAGGTGCCTACCATTCTTCATACCTAAGCGTGATTACGATGTAGTTGGCCAATTTTACCAGAGCGAATATCACTCTGGCGAACAGCGTGAGGTTGGTCACTTCTTAGAATCGGCGACTCAGCTTTAAACAACCAATTCACAATGAACTACAACTTACCACACCCATATATACCTGTTCGGTGGACAGAATGGTGAGTACAATAGTGTCACGCCGGGACTCCGTGCTATCTATATACCAGCGTGCACAGATCTTTTTTACACGGAAACTGCCCATATCCCCTTCTGTTGGTAAACGTCCATCAGCATGGCCGATCCCGCACAAGATGCGCAACGTCGTAGTGATTATCCTCGAATTGTCATTGTGGGAGCCGGGTCTGTCGGCTTGTTTCGTGTCATGATGGTGCGCCGGGCTCACACTCTGACGTAGCATTGCCGGAATTACTATGGCAATAAACCTCAAGGCCAAACTTCATTTCACCAATTTTGTGGTACGTCATGTCCAGCCAAGCGTGCATCATGTGGCACTGCACTCTACGCACATGTCGCATTCCGGCGTGCCCACTGGCATTGCCGGCTCACACACATGCTATGCAGGTTTACGAGAAGGCGCCAAATGTCGGTGGAACGTGGCGGGTAGGTTACATTCCCTGCATGACCCTCAGGCTGGCAAACATGTTGACGCACGATGGTGGTCCTGGATCCGTCTCTTGCAGGACAACACATATCCTGTGCGTATCAACTAGATTATCTTAGGGAATAACCTCTGACAGGAGCTCGCGAGCAGGGATGCGGCTCTGATGTTCCTGGACACTGGTACTCCCTTTCCACGGAACTAAATCCCTATTGGGAAAATTATTACATTTCCCAACCGGAGATCCAAGGGTATTGGGAGTACGTATTTCACAAGCACAATATCTCTCCCCACGCGATATTCAATACGCAAGTCAACCTCGTTGAATGGGACGAGAATGCGAGTGTGCACAAGTTGACGCTTGTAGACACGGTCTCAGGGCAGACTACACATGCTGAGGCTGAGATTGTCATCTCGGCGGTGGGGGCCTTTACGTCTCCCTTATTCCCAAAGAATGTGAAAGGTGCTGAGAATTTCAGAGGTCCTCTTTGGCATTCTTTCCACTGGAGGCACGATGTCGATCTGAAAAATAAGCGTGTCGGCGTTATTGGCAATGGGTGCTCTGTGTATGGCGCTTTACCCTGCTGGCTGAGACCCTTTTTGACGTGCGCTCACGGCGTGGCATGCAGGGCGCAATTCCTGCCCATCATCTCTGACGAGAGGACGACGGAAGTGATCAACTTCTGCCGATCTCCACAATGGTTTGTGAAGCGAGTAGGTTCTGGGGCGCGCTTTCACTGTGTGCCGAGCCTGATCATCAGGATAGGGGCAATACAGATATCCTGAGTGGATCAAGTGGGCGTTTTCCCGCGTCCCTTTCCTCATGCGAGCGTATCGCGCATCGATTATGATTACGGTACGTCATATGTAGCGATATCGGGAGTATGACCACTGATTTGAGCTAAACCTCCCAGTCTGACCTCACTTGGCTCATTTACAAGAATGATCTCCCATTTGGCAAGATTGTGCGGATGGTAATCGTTGCATTCAGCTCCATTTTTACTCCGTTATTGACAACAGCGCAGTTCATGGTCAAGTATTTGAAAGACACCGCACCAGGGGAGAACGTTGACAGGATGATCCCCGACTATCGTATGTCTGGGTGATTTTTACCGTTTCGATGGGCCCTGTACGAAACTTACAGCTCCGGGATGTAAAAGAATTATCGTGGACCCTGGTTACCTCGCCGCTCTGCATAGGTCCAATGTCCAGCTCAAATGGGATACAATCCAAGAAATTGTGGAGGATGGTGTGTTACTCTCCACTGGCGAAAAGATACCACTGGACGTGATTATCTTTGGAACGGGGTTTTATTTGGCAAGCATTCGATATGATGCCAATCGCCACTGCTCACATTGAACGAGGTCCGACAGGTGGATAGGGATGTTTCATTCCGAGGGCTGAACGGACTTACGCTGGACAAGTATTTTGCGTCCGAAGGTGGTGCAGCTGGATATTACGGGACCGTGTTCCCTGGGTTTCCCAATGCGTTTACGATTGTGGGTAAGTTAGTTGGTATCGACAAAACGGTAGGAAAGGGATTGATAAGGAGCTAGGCCCAAATTCTGCATCAGGACACGCATCCCTACTTTTCACGATTGAACTGCAGGTGCGTGGTGACTGCCTTGAAAGGCAGTTATTGTATTGATATGGAGCCACGCGGCACGCACGTGTAGATAGATTATATTCTGAAGCTGATCAAACCGGTTATTGATGGCGAATTCAAGGCGTTAAAGGTGAGGGACGAGGCGGCGAAGATGTACAACGCGTGGATCCGGAAGCGGATGGAAAACACGATTTTCCTGAGCTGTTTCTCGTACTACCGTGGCGATGACCGGAAGGGGAACAGGAACATTGCGACGTTTCCAGGAATGCTGACGGTGTACTGGTGGAAGCTGTGGCGGCCACGATGGGCTGATTACGATGTGTTGCAGGGAGGGCATTGGGTCGGGCGCCAGAGGGTCATGGGGCAGGTTCGGAGATGGATTTGGGGTGAAGGAAGGTGAGGGCGGGGATGTTGCGGAGGATTTTTTTTTTTTTTTGTTAAATTAGGTGGACATGATGTTTTCGTACTCGGTTTTGACCGAAGTCGACCAGCTGTGTGATTTCCATTCTTCACTGCGCAGGCAATTCAGCCTCGCCAGTGCGAGCTTGTCCTTTCGCTCAACCTCAAACCCCCTCCAAGAATGTCTTCTCATCCCTCCGGCACCAACAACGTCGTCGGCGTCCACTACCGCGTTGGCAAGAAAATCGGCGAGGGCTCCTTCGGTGTCATCTTCGAAGGTACTCCATCCATCCTCCACCACATCGTCACTCTTGACCGTCCATCCCAGGGACCAACCTGCTCAACTCAACCACCGTCGCCATCAAGTTTGTGCGTCCGCGCTATCCTCCCTGGTCCGCTTTCTCATATTTTCCCATAGGAACCTCGCAAGGCCGAAGCTCCCCAACTTCGTGATGAATGTCGCTCGTATCGCATCCTCGCCGGCTGCCGTGCGTCTCTTTGTTACCCAGCATCCACCGTCAACCAACGTCGTTTCTAGCCGGGATACCTCAGATCTATCACTTTGGACAAGAGGGTCTACACAATATTTTGGTCATCGACCTCCTCGGTCCCAGCTTGGAAGACCTTTTCGACATGTGTGGACGCAAGTTCTCCACCAAGACTGTCTGCATGGCCGCAAGACAGATGGTGCGACACCCCAAACCAGAACAATAGACAGGTCTTAACGTCATCCCTTAGATCTCCAGAGCGCAAACCATACACGAGAAAAATCTCATATACCGTGATATCAAACCGGACAACTTCCTCATCGGTCGTGCCGGAACCAAGGCTGCGAATGGTAGGTTGTGTTGTTGACTCGCGGAAGACCCGAACCCTCAATAAGGTTGACCGCAGTCATCCATGTTGTTGATTTCGGCATGGCTAAGCAATACCGCGACCCGAAGACGAAACAGCACATTCCTTACCGTGAACGGAAGAGTCTGAGCGGAACTGCGCGATATATGAGCATCAATACGCACTTAGGACGGGGTACGTCGGAATTAATGGTCAATGCGCCACCTCATTGCTGAGGCTTCTACTTGGCAGAACAATCGCGAAGGGATGACCTAGAATCTCTTGGCCACGTCTTCATGTACTTCCTCCGTGGTAGCTTGCCTTGGCAAGGTCTGAAAGCCGCAACAAACAAGCAGAAGTACGAGAAGATCGGAGAAAAGAAGCAAACAACGCAAATTAGAGAACTCTGTGAAGGCTACCCAGGTCGGTTACTGAACTGGGCGGCCCCAACTTTCATCTGACCAGTCCTTTAGAGGAATTTGGTATCTATCTGAATTATGTCCGTAAACTTGGTTTCGAGGAAACTCCCGACTACGATTTCTTGCGAGAGTTGTTTGCCAAGGTCATGAAAAACAACAGCGATGTTGATGATGGTGTCTTCGATTGGAATTTGTTGAACGGTGTGTGCAGGTGTACCTCTTTTCCTTCTCGGCTCATCAAACTGCCAGGTGGGAAAGGTTGGGAAGCCTCGATGGTGGGTCGTTCTATATACGATCAATCGGCTATGAACTGACGATATGACGGCGTGTAGGGTCAACAACCAGTCCTTGCCCAAGTCCAGAATGTGCCAGCAGCTCAGCCTCAGGATCGTAGACGGGATCTAGAAAGACAACGCGACGCCGAGTGGAGAAGGTCGTCACAAGGCAGCCCACAAGTTATTCCTCCCTCCCCTGCACTCGTTCGCCACGGGTCGAAGCAACGCAGGGTCCCAAACGCGCTGGCGCCTGGCACTGGCGGCGCCACCCCTGGCCAGGCCACACCCTTGTCAGCGGCTGCTCAGGTCAACATTCCCATATCAACACCTCAGAACCGAGCGAGTTACACCGGTGTTCCGCAACACCCATATGCGAATGCCACTCCTGGCGTGGATTATGGAAACGACGACGCATACACCAACCAGCCCTACGGTCGTGCCTCTCCTATGGTGTCGACTGTTGGTGCTGCACCACCGGCGATCAGTAATGTTCGTGCACGAGGAAATGATGTTGGTGTATCACAAGGAGACGAGTATCATGACCAAAATGGCGATGCCCAGGAACCCAAGTCAAGTTTCTGGAGAATCATCACATGTCAATGCGGTTAGAAGACCCATCAACACAACTCTGCCCTTGCTCTATCGTTCTTCCCAGTCACCGTGGGCGTACACCGTCACACGTCGCCGGTCATTTCTTCACCATCGAATTTTGATATACCCTTCATTAGTTGCACCTTAATATCCGCTTCACTTGGTCATATGGTTTTTTTTACCAGGACATGGTAATGCTGACATTTTCAGACTGTCAAGATTTTTGCTATCGCGGAACCCCGAAGAACCCCCCTTTTTACGATCTGATTAGTGCTTTGCAAGTTAGTAGCGAAATGTGTTCGAGAAATCAGTTATGCGTGATATTTCTAGACTTTGAAGTAGTGACAACATCAACTAGGAGAGCAGGGCAACAGCAAGGATACAAATTGGAAAGTAAGTGTTAGCTATGGAACAGCAGAAGAGTTTTGGGGTTGTATATGGTCCGAGACGGTGGACGGGCGGGTTGTACTGCACAGTGCAATTGCTTCGTGATTCTCTCGAACAAAAAATCCAAGATACTACCCACTCTCGTCATAAACTTTGTTATGGTCTTGTGCCACTACGGCATCGCTCCTTGGGGAAGTGCCGGAAACCCCAGCTTCAACTGTTGCAGAGGAGTTTAGCGGGGCCGGACTTGCGATCAGTTTTTCACTGCGATCAAAAGAGGATAGTCTTCGCAGCTTGCCCCTTCGCCCCCTTCCGTTCGTTGGTGTAGGTTCGTTGGGATCACGTCTTCGACCATGCTGCTGAGGCTCTCCACTAGCTCTCATCCTGAGGCTGCGTGGCTCCGTTGGTGTTCGCCGGCGAGTGGATGCGGAAACGCTCTCGGGAGAAGATGGTGTGAATAGAGGGAGGGTCTCAATAGGAGGATAGTCTGGCTCCTGGACGTCCATAGCTTGAAATCGATCGTCAGGTATGCCGTTCCGCATTCGCCATCTGGGATGGGTGGAGAATTCCTGGGGAGGACGGGGGGTGAAGTTGGACGGGCCACTCGGCGGCGGTGGTGTTTGTGGTGGTGGTGGTTGATGATGACGACGATGACGACGATGAGGTCCCGAGGAGCTATACCGCCTATTAATTTCATCCAAGTTTTCGCGGATTACCTCGCATTCGCGCTTATATGTCTCCGCTTGAGCCCGCAGATCACGGTTCTCTGCTTCCAATCTCATGATACAACTGGATTGGTTTTCGGATGGCTGGTCGGTGGTAGTGTTTCGAGTGAAGTTGAGGTTCTTTTGTACACCAAAATCCTTATATCGGGGTTCCACGTTAGGGCTGATAACAGCATTGCCTACAGGAGGGGTTGCGTCGAAAGAAAGGGGTGTAGTAGAGACACGGGAAGCTGCATTAGTGCTATTCGATTGGAATGTCTGATTCAGTGCGGTGGCAAGAAAGTTGTTTGGTGGTAATGGATTTGCGACATTGAGGGAGGAGTGGGCGCGTTTGGAGGATGGTGATGGCCTTTCAAGTCGTATGGCGTAAGGTTCTGCTTCTCGCCGCAGTGAGGGGGTCAGGCTCACCGAGAAGCAGGACCTTGTGACATTCTCCTCTTCCTTTTGGGTATCTCTTGCGCGACTAACGGTAAGTTATCGGAGTCGGAGGGTCCGGCAACATCTGACGACAAAGGACCAGTAACTTGCTTTCGCTTTCGCTTCCGTCGAGATGATGAAATCTTTTCTCTTTTCCTATTATGCCACTCGGGCTGTGGGATTTCGACACAATCAAAGACAAGCTTTGATCTCAACTTTGACCCATTCATAAGTTGGGTGTTTGAAGAAGCAACCAGGGGCGATGTCGGGGAAAGCGAGAGCTCCATGGAAAGCCGTTCGTCCGATGTTTCAGAAACCGGGATGGTAGCAATCGAGCTGCGTGGTGGAGAATCGACTTCGGTTGGGAGATCAGTTAGGTCGCTAAGGTTGTCCGGATCATCTATAGCGGCAGATGAAAGAAGTGCCATAGGAGGTGGCCTCGCACTCGAAGGCGAGCAAGGAGCTGAAAGGAAACCATGCTTCGAACTATCATGCTGAGTCCGAATACCCGCGCTGGTGGGAGTGCCGAGCACTTGGATTGTACTCGATTTGGGCGAGGGAGACATTGGATCAACAATAGGCGGGCGGGAATTAGGAATGACTGGCGAGCTGGGCTGGTGAGGGGGTCGAATTCCGTTGATGCCTCTGGTGGAGGATGTGACAAATGGAGAGGTCGAAGTTCGACGAGAACCTGTCGTTTGAAGATCCCTGACTCTTTCCGCTGGTTTTGCCAAGTTGCTTGAAGGAGAATCATCCGAGGTGTGGAGATCATACTGCTCATTGCCGTCGATTTCGTCGGGCAACCCAACCAACGCCTTTGCAGGACTGCTCGCAATCTGGGCGTAATGTAGTCGACAGAAAAGAGGACTCGAAGTAATGACTCACCGGAATTGATGTTGTTTGTACGAATCGGTCGTACCAACCATGTTTGATCACCTCAGGTGCTATGGCCCTGCAAGTCGTAAAAGTCTTGGCCAGGTAGATAAGCCTGTGCGACGCATTGGGGCGAGAACCCCTTTCCTCGTCCTCGATGACGCGCTGCCTTACTTCTTGGAACCGCTGCGAACCATTGCGATGAGATTGATGCCAATTCGCGTCCCCATCATTGCGATCAGAAAGTATTATGGCATCCACCGAATGGATGGAATTTAACTCTAGCAGATGGGTATAACATGTAGAGAAATGGCACGTTTTGCAGTATATGGCTGCGGAAGCAGACACCTGGTGCGACAGACGCGCTCGACAACTTCTTATTGCCTACAGAGTGTCAAATACCGACGTGTTGTTATGTAGGGAAGGGGCACACCTTGTTGTCGACTTGTTGTTTTTGGAACAATTTGCAGGCAGCCTCGAATACATTCGCGTCCCGTCCAGAAAGCAATTGACTTCTTCCGATGAGCACAAACTCACGTATAATGGACACAACTCACAGTGGTTGCTCGGATAAGTACCCGTGCACATTGGTATAGTCGTCATCAATACGTTGAATTGCCCTCATCGCCCGGTCCCTGATTCCCAGTAGTTCGCTGAAGGGTCGACACTGAACTGGTTGCATCTCTCCACATTGGCATGTCCGTCCTTCCACATAACACGAGGGACAGAGGACAAGACCATCGCCGACTGGTAATATACCCGCAGAGACTCCAGAAGAAGAGGCAGGAAGACACGAGTCACATTCTAAGAAACTCTGAAATATATCAGCCCCGCAAAAGTCGCAGTGAAGATTGTCCGTGTGAGACATTTCTGGTTGCGAAACATGGGGCAGCGAGTCGCGAGAAACTGAGAATTCGCCAGCAAGGATGTCATCGAAAAGGCAAACAAGTTGTTTCAGGTTCTCTGTAGATGTGGTGCTACGATGTTCCGGGATATCTTCCGTAACTCTGGTGAAATGTTGCAATGCATGGAATATGTTGGATTTAACTTTGTATATTTCTTGTCTGCACACTCTGCGCACGATGAGTGGGCATGCATTTGGTTACCACGTCACCAAAACTCTTACCTATGGTAAATGGGAAGCTCGTGCCAGAGCGCCGTCTGCAAACCATTGAGAGACATTCGCGACCATGATGTCTTGATCGTAATTCCACCCTTGTTGACCACTTGATGGCAGCTTCTCGGAGGAACGAGGACTAAATCTCCCACTTGCTGTTCAGCGATATAGACGTCAAAAGGAGCTTTTGCGAGTTCTTCGATGGTCACCACATGCGTCTCCAGATCAACTTCTTGCCCTAATTGGTGAAAATATGCGGCAACCCGAGGAGCAGCTGAAGACTTTGTCATGAACCAAAATGCCGATCCAGAGTGCTGTGAAAAACACATGAGATTTTGGCCAGACGATGCACAGAGGTCTTTGTGGAACGGTGTGAATGTATCCCCTATGCCCATGTAACACATAAGAGTCTGAACCTTGGCCTGAACTGATGAGGCGGTGATAAGGAAAAAGTCTGTTGGCAACAAACCTCGTCAGGAAGGAACCTGAGGTAATCGTTTGAGCCATGGAATAAAAGGTCTTCCGGTATAGCACCCGACTGCACAAGCCATTCCGTCCATGCTGTGGGACAATCGCCATCCTTTCCGTAGAGTCGTTCCTGTTCTAGAAGAGAAGTGAGTCTTTTACTCACCGTGAAGGGACCACAGATGTTGAGGCTTACCATCTGCGCTTGCATATGCCGGGCTCTCGCGCAGTTTCATTACGAAGTCGTCCATAGTGATCTTGAAATCAGTCCAGTTGTGTACATTTCGGACGGTTGGGTCTTGGGTGCTGGAGTCAGAGAGAACCCTCAGGGAGACGAACACGGCTCACTTTGATCTCCATTCTTTCTTAACCAGTCGAGATTGAACAAGGACTTTGGCCACCTGGGATGTCTGTTCCAACCAGTGATTATCAAAGGGTTGCCGTCCTTTTCAACTTCAGGGATGACGATCTCGACCCTGGCATTTGGGGAAGTGTAGTGTACGCGCTGGACAGGATGGAAATTGGGAGAGCTTGCGATGATGGACTTCATATCCCAGCCTAAGGTTGAAATAAGCGGGCGAGGGTGGGCGGATGGGGGCTTCGGCTGGTGCTGGGTGTCTGGAGGTCTTTGTGAAGGACCTGGACAAGCAAGATGGGCTGACGCCACTGGGTCTGGCCCCTGGGAAGACAATCTGGGGTTTTTTGAGGGGCCAGCAGGGGAGAAACGTTGAGGAGGTTCCATGGTCAAAGGTGATGAAGGGAGGAGGGATAGGACGAACGAGCGCTCATAAATCATCGACACGTGATCTGTCGCGTCGCGTTCGAATCTGTCCAACATCCTCAGCGCCGACGATGTCCGGCCCAGCGACGAACGAGCAATCCGCGGTCAGACAAGACCCAGACTTTGATTTCTGGGACTTTGTCAGCTGTGCAGTCTGTCATATTCCCTTCTCGCCACCCGACCGAGGACCTCCCCCTGTGCCGTTTTGGATCACGGAATGTGGTCATGTCTTATGCAACTCTCACCTCAGTCAGTTCCCCGCTGCTCTTATCATCGAGTACTCATACCGTCGACTAGACCCGAATCAGAGTTGCGCAAAATGTGGTGATCAGGCCATACAACTCGTGCCCCTCCAGCGCAATGTATGCACCCTTTCTCATCTTTCTCATGCCTCACCCTCGTACTCTACTAGATCGATCCACCCATGTCAGATTGGTTTCGCTCCTTACCTCACGCAATCGACAGCATCGCCAACGCTGTAAAGGTACGTCGCACCAAGTAACTTTACATCTCAGCGCGTGACTTCTCCTCTGCCGAATGCAGTTTCAGCAAGATTCACTTGCTGCCCTCGTACGACATTATCGCAATCAGTGCTTGCAGCTTTCTTCGACTTGCGATCGACTACGAAACGAGCGCAGGTCGCTGAGAAAGTTGGTATTTTGCCCGATTGACTTATTCACAATGAAAACGTCCCTGTAGGGATGCCGAGGCCCTGCGGAAAGAACTTCATTTGTACCGCAGCAGGGGATTTGTTACGGACCAAACCCGAGAGCCGTCTGCGCATTTGAACCACAACGGGAAGCGACCCATGGTCGAAGTACGAGGGTAAGTTACTATCATCACTCATGTAGGTCAGCGCGAAGAAAACCGGCCCAGTCAAAACAGTAGCATCAAGACAAGCTCAAGCCCGAGATCCATCGCGACACCGGTGGGTCCATTGCGTCTTACTCTCCCTCCTGGGGAACACCCCAGTTTCAGTCGACAAGAGCCGTCCGGGCAAGAATTTGCAGACATGGTTGACAAACCTGGTAGCAGTCGGTTTGCAGAGTATGCTCTCGTCATTCTCTGGCGCAACTCTCTTATTCGCTCTCTAGGCAATATGCATATCACGGAGAGGACAATTCCCGAGTGAGACCACCTCAACCTACAGATGAACAACAATCAGCGCCCTTGCGACAACCACGATTGCTCGATACAAATCATGGGATGATGGCTCCGCCTCCTCCACCGAGTCAGGGAAAGCGCTTCAAACCAGCGACCGGACAGGTATATTCGCATACTGACCAAAGGATGGAGATCTCGACGTCACGGAACCTGGGACCACAGCGAATTCCAAAAAACTCCGAGAGCATGGGACTGCCCCCGACTCCTCAGCGACCGTTTTCTGCGGCCTTGCGGGCGCCGTCCAGAGTACCGACGCAAAATGCTACACTTCAATCATCCTCGACCTTGCAGACCAATCGATTTATACCCGGCTCTTCACACGGTCGGGCGTTCTCTGGATCCACGCCGGCTGTGATATCTACCGCGATGACAACCGCAGGCAATGTTGGCAAAGCTTCGGGCGGAAACCGCATGCCTTTTATGCCGCAGAGCTCGAACGGGTTTGGGTGATAGCATCGACATTATTACAATAGATACATTTGCACGTACGACGTGGAATGGATTTCGTTTCAAGGACTGTTGCCTAAGGAACATTGTTCCAGGTGGAGTGGGCGTGTGAGCGACTCAAGTTAGGGTGGTGGCGCTGCGAACGGGGGCAGTTCAGAATCACAAACTTCCCGCAGCACACCCATCCGTCTACTAGAGACGTCTTCGCCACGTCCCGCCCAACCCCTCGTTGAACTGCAATGGCACACAGGGACCCTTATGCCGAACAGCACGGGCGCTATGACCAGCCGTACACTGATGCACCCGGCTTCAGCTCGTACAACAACACACAACCTCATCAAGCGTATGACCAGGGCGGCTATGACTCCTATGGGGCAGGAGGGCACCGGGAAGGTGCTAACTATGGCCAATCTACGAATCCTGGAGCACCAACGTTTGCCCCTGGCCACCACAAATCACAGAGTACCTATGACCAAGGGGCCTTTGCACGAGCCACTACTGGGAAGTGCGTATTTTGATTGTGACATTCATGTAGAACCATTGCCGGAGCAGGGCGCTGAGATACTGTTGTTGTATAGTCGGCCACGAGATCTGAGACACTGGCGTTATGAACACCATGGTGCTTTGTGGACCAAGGTGAGCTTCGCAGCTTTGTCGTAGTAACCGGTTTTGATCTTCTAGTAGGGTGGTCGAGGGGCATGCATCGGGCGGTTCTGTTGCTGTACTCTCATGATCATCGTCTTCCTGATTGTCGGCATCTTATTACCCCTCGCGCTGGTGAGTGGACTCTGTTGAGGCAACGCAACATCACTAACGAAACCCGGCTGGTTCAGTGGATTCGACCTCCCAATATCATAGTTGGGAGCGTACAAGCTACGTCGAATGGAAGCGAGGTAATTGCATCTCACACCGTTGTCACTGGCGACTAATAAACCTTATCTGCGTCCATAGATCCAGGCTTTGAGCAACGGTGTTCAGATCAATCTTGAGATCCCTATATAGTACGTGTTGGCGTTCCGGATGCCCCATAGCTTAGCCAGGCACTCACCGGAACGACAGCGTCAGCAATCCTAATTATTTTTCTGTGTCATTTTCATCGATAAAGGCGAATGTATGCGTCTCTCAAGACATCTACCATTCCCTTACTGACCACCTTCTCAGATCTACTACCCGATCAACAACACGCTTATTGGAGGAGGACAAGAGAATGGTGTAACGTTTCATTCACATTCTACCACAAATTTCACCTTCCCTTTCTCGATTGAATATACAACCAACATGTCGTCAAGTTCCCTTATTTTTACAGACTTGGCGGGAAAGTGTGGCGTTGGGGGTGGTGCAGTGTCGGACATCACTGTGGACTATGATATCACGGCAAGTCGAGTTCTGAATGCATGAGGAATTTTGCAGGATCTTATCACTTTCTCGTCTGCTAGCTGGGTTTGCGTGTGGTTTTCTTCACGGTCTGGCCGACGATCAGCAACTCTGCCAGTTTCCTGTGCCCTTTGACGGCATCCGAGATCGCGGTAAGGGGTTCTTTGACAAGCACGCTATGATTTTCTTATGTCTTTTTAGAGTCTAACCTCTGCACTCTCTGGAGGCGGTTGACACTAATCAAACACCTTGTTATGAGTTTCGTTCGGACACCGTCTACGATATCATATATACACAACGGACCATAGAACCCTCATGTTCCTTGTTTCGAGTTGATAGGATACATCCACTAAAAGCAGACCATAGCACAGTGATTGGCCCAGTACTTATGGACAACTTGAAGTTGTTGCTCGTCACTGAGCTGAGTTGAACGAACGTTCCCGGCGTACTTGAACTTGAAATGCCACTCGCTGAGGGAGAAACATTCCTGCCTAGAATACACTCCGTGTTCTACGCGATATTCGATGTCAAGACTGGCCCCAAAATCGTTTTCCAAGTTCCCGAAGGTCTCATAACACCAGCTGCACCAGCCACCAGCTTGTCGGTGACTTCCTCGCCGAAACCGTCCAGCGCGACCCTGGCTGAGGGGGAGGAGCAGAAGTTATCTCGTCGATCCAGTTCTTCCTTGGTTTCAGCAGGCGGCCAGCGTCCAAGCTCTCTGCGTCACTTGCCTTCTCCCCAGCACCGTTCCACCTCTTCCAGCAGGACCCTCTTTAACTTTAACAACATATCAAAGTATGTTATCCCCCCGAACCCTCTCTGTGGCCGCCTCGTCGTGTGTGCGACGGGTAATTATCGCATCATTGGACTTCCTGTGTCTCTCGCTGGGAAGTATGAACGGTACTTCTTCAGGTTCAACCTCTGTTTCGTTTTCGAACGTTCGGCGAATATAAGCTGCTATGAACCTATCGTCCGAAAAGTCAGTAGGGTTCTGACGGCTTGCGAAGTTCGTCTCTCCGGATCTTTTCCCAGCAATTCATGCTCACAGCTTTGCTTTGTAGGAAGAATCGACGTTCCTTTCGAACCCCCAAACATCATTGGCAATGTACACCATCATCGAGCAACTGTACGAGGACCTGAATTCATATTCCGAGACCTCAATCCCGATTGACGATTTCAACTCTATCGAATTGAAGATTCTCCCATTCTACCCTAATCCACCCTCAGTAAAGGATTGGCATGTGCCTCTTGCACTAATAAATCTGTCGAAACGTATAGAGGATAACTGGGATCTCACGATGAGAAAGGTAGACTCATTATGTCTCGACCCAAAGCTGTTTTATAGCTCCATCTTCAGGTCTGCCAATACATCAACGGCGTGAACCATGTCAGTCGAATTGCGCAGCTAGCAGACTGCGACCTCGAGCTAACTCGTCAGGCGATCTCCCACCTTCTGTAAGTGTCAAGTCTTCTACGTATGCTTACCATGCGTATCCTCAATCGTATGGTGAGGTATTACCAGGTCATAATGACAATTGATATATTCCGATATTCAAACATGTACACGCTGAGGAAGAATGTCCAGTGGCTTGCAGATGAGCCTCACGTCAAGGAGGAGTGTGGTCCCTACGTGACCAAGCCAGGTAACTCATAAGCTTGATTTCATATGCATGTTTTGAACATACATTAGGAAAGCCAATCCCTGATTGGCCCAAGCTGTTGCATCTCTACTCTCGGCTGAAACCAGGACGGACTGTATTCGAATGGATGGAAAGCCACGGGGTCCACGAACTGGGCATTGACGTTCGAAGATTTACGAGTTTTGGCGTCATAAAGGTTCGACTACGAAATAGTGTCTCGCCACTCTATTTAACATGCACTCCTTGCCAGGGTTTTCTTCGCCGAGTCCACCGCTACCCAGTTTTGATCCCAGAGTCGCCGTCACAAGCAAATCGTAGACGCCGACAGAGTTTTTCATCATCTACTGCCCAACTCGGAACGCAGCGCACAAACCCTCCAGCAGATTCTGAATCTTTCAGCCACTTTAGAGGGCGGCTCCCCGATACTTCGTTCACAATTCCGGTCAACACTGAAATTCTCCTTAGTTCACCGACTAGAGAAGCTGACTCGACCAGGAGCGTACCTCGAAGGGCCAGCGCAGCGGAGAAAGTGTTGGAACAACTACGCTTCAAAACGCTTCAGAGAAGTGGCTCGAATATCACAGTTGGTAATCAACCATCTTCAGCATCCCCAGAAGAGGTTAACATCGCTCGCGAACGATCCGTCGGACGACCCAGAGTAAACTCGGATGGTCGTCGACTATCAATATACCAACCGTCAGAAGTTTCGAACAAAGACAGTCGCCCCTTGGGGTATGGACCTTCTGTCGGACCCATATCCACTGGGCGTCCAAGACCATCTCGTTCGCCATCAGCGCCGATGGTCCCACAGATCCATACATCGTTCTCCCAAGGGTCGGGGCAGCTACCTAATGTGCCGGCCCCACCTCCTGAATTGGCCTCTCTGCTCGATGGTGAACATCACACGGATGAACTGTCAACAAGGTTTGAGGCAGGGTGGCCATTGCTCCAGCAATGGCTTGCCGCGATCGGGGGCGAGAGAGGAGATGGAGATTTCGGTAGAGTGTCAATCATTTATCGTTGAGCGACAAGACACTTCAAAGTAGGTTAAAGTCGAGAGTACAATGCTTTCCTTGCAGTATTGGTGTACATTCTAAGCGAGCGTCCGATTGATGTTGACATACCCAATTCCATAACAGGAGTAGAATGAGTCCTTGCAGGATGGATCAGACGGGTTTGCAGACACTATTTTGAATGACGTTCCGAAGAAAGCTTTGATGTCCCGGAGAAACTGGATCCTGAATATAACGGTGTAAGCACCAGCCTTACATTGAGTGCCAAAGTACTGACGTTCGGGGTGATGCTTCGCCCATCCGACATCGTCCTACGTCTTCGCTACCTAGCACCATCATCAAAAGAACGAGGCTTTGATGTTTCCGATCAACACAGCCTCCACGCCGTACTTCAGACAAGAGGGCGCGGCTTGCTAAGAGTGCTACATCCTCTGGAGTACCACCAGGTTTTGCAACAGCTTCAGCACAGTGTATAGCAGATGTTGTAGACTCCGCTAGCAGAGTTAGGGCGTAGCCTGGGGATCTACACGACAGTCAATCAAGAAGAAGGCTGGGACGTTAGGGACTCACTTTCCACTCTCGTCACCCTTGTATACATCAGAGTAAAGATAGATGTCAGGTATGTAGCGATTTAGGACCGAGCGACAGGAATCAATCATGCGATTAGAGAACTGAGGGCTAACTCGCACAGCATGTCTGTATGCGGACGCATTCATGAACAATGGATCTGCACAGTTCAGGTAACACCTACGCAATTCCTCTTATTCGTTTGATTTTGCCTGGGTCAACAAAGTTGAGTGTTTTTACCTGCTTGACAATGGAGCATAGAAATTGAACTTCTCCACCGCCTTCTGGAGGAGCGCCGCGTTTTTTTATCTGTCAACGTTTAGTCCACCCTGCGGCGCTGAGTCGATGCCGAAAAGTACACACTCTTAGTTCAACACCCTCAGAGATTCCGAAGAGCTGAATGTGGGGAAGGGTCACCGTCCGTATGAGATCAACCTTGGCAGTTCTCAGCGTCGTTGTGCTAGTTATTTTGGCGCAGAACGCACAGAAAGGTCCATGTCATCCGTCGTGATACCTCGCAAGGTGAACTGGAACGGCATCTTGGAAAAAGGCGCGAGCATAACGAGAGGTTCGAGGAAGTAGCCCACTGCGCGCGAGAGTGGGCATTCATGGGTCACCGGTCCGCCAGAGATGATTCCTGGTTTGAACAGGATGGCAGTACCTGACGCGATTCATCAAGCAGATGTACCTTGAATTTAGTTGCAGCATACCAGTAACGGAGATTTCGATGACGGTTCCATTGGTCGCCTTCTCCAATAATTGCAGCAGGCTTATTTCGTAGTCTGAGAGGCTGGTCTAGCGAGGACAGGAGAGACCATGGTTGCAGAACACACCTTGCAAACCCGGATTCTTATCCTCGGACCTGATCTTGTCTATTCGAACTGGCTTTCCGCTCAACACTGACAATACCAAGCGTTGGCGTAGGTACTGGTGGCCGCTGAAACTCAACACTTGGCCCGTCTGAGCCATCGTACGAAGTGGTACTACTAACAGTACAGCGGGCTTACATAACAAGGACATACCCTCGATCGTGAGGGCCTCGGGTAGGCTCATCACGTAGAACGGCCAAGTCAAGGGTTGTAGAGATTCCTTAGACTTTGCTTCAACTCATTAATGGCAACCAACTCACCTCATGTCAACGGATCAGCAACATCGAGCGACTGGCAGGATCGCTACCTCCACATTGACCAAATCCTAGATCGGCCAGGTCCACGAACAGATCCATCTTTCTTGGCTGGTGATGAGGTATGGCTGCCTCTTGCACAAGTCTGCAGGTCGATTCATACCTTTCTCAGGTCAAAGACTTTCTTAGGAACAAGTGCAAAATCCTGGTCATCGGCGCCGGCGGGTTGGGTTGCGAGATTCTAGCCAACCTTGCGTTGACAGGGTTCAAGGATATTCACGTTATCGACATGGACACCATTGATATCAGTAACCTCAATCGTCAGTTTCTATTCAGGTGCGCCTATACCCTGGCGTTTAACGTGATGCTGCGTGCTCAACACAATGGACAGACAGGCCGATGTCGGCAAACCGAAAGCCATCGTGGCGGCCGAGTATGTTATGAGGCGAGTGCCAGGTGTGAAGGTCACTCCGTGAGTACATGTCTCTCATAATAATGGTTCGCGCTGCACGTCCTCCGCAGCTACTTTGGAAAGATTCAAGACAAGAATGATGACTACTACATGCAATTCAATCTCGTTATTTGCGGTCTCGACTCCGTGGAGGCGCGTCGATGGATCAACGCAACGCTCGTTAATTTGGTTGACCAAGAGAACCCAGAGAGTCTGAAACCTCTCATTGACGGTGGCACAGAAGGTCAGCTACAATGGCCTTCCCAAGTGCTACGATTTCAACTTGTATCACAGGTTTCAAGGGTCAAGCCCGCGTCATTCTTCCCACTGTGTCGTCCTGTTACGAGTGCTCGCTCGACATGCTAAACAAGCCCACGACATTCCCAATCTGCACAATTGCCAATACACCGCGTCTTCCAGAGCATTGCATTGAATGGGCATCCGTACTCGAGTGGCCCAGAGTACACGGGGGTTAGTTTATTTGACAATTATGCCTTTTGTTTGTCTGAGCTTCTATCAGAGAAGAAGCTTGACACTGATGATCCCGAACATATCGGCTGGTTGTACACTGTCGCATCTGCGCGAGCTAAGGAGTTCAAGATCGAAGGGGTGACTTGGTCACTCACTCAAGGTGTTGTCAAGAACGTGATACCTGCCATAGCCTCAACAAATGCCATCATCGCCGGTACGTTCATCCACTGGGACCATTTCTCCCCTTTCCGACATGATTT
This sequence comes from Boletus rubroflammeus, assembly GCA_038090375.1. Classification (NCBI taxonomy): domain Eukaryota; kingdom Fungi; phylum Basidiomycota; class Agaricomycetes; order Boletales; family Boletaceae; genus Boletus; species Boletus rubroflammeus. The sequence goes on from JBBPMQ010000003.1 coordinate 194,507, forward strand.
CAGCTTCATGTTGTAACGAAGCATTCAAGATCGCAACCAGTTCTGCAGCATATCTCAATAATTACTTCATGCTGATTGGTACTGAGGGGGTATACTCGTATACGTTCGAGCACGAGCGGCGTGAGCACTGTCCGGTTTGCGGCGGGGAGGCTTTGGAGATATCAATAAGTCGGGAGTGGACCGTCGAACAGCTGATTGAGATGTTGACGGAGAAGCAGACCATGTAAGGATTTTTTTTACCTTATTCATTGCTTCCGCGTATGCTAACGGTATGTGTGTGCAGTCAAATCAAGAAGCCCTCTCTGTCGACGTCGACGGGACCGATATACTTCCAGGCTCCTCCCCAGCTTGAACAAGCGACTATGCCGAACCTGGGGAAGAGGGTGTCAGGGTTAGTGGAGGAGGGAGGAGAAGTCATTGTCACCGCATCCACGCTGCCCTTCAATCTGTCGTTGATCATCACATACACATAGCACTAGTTAGGGGTTAATTAGTCAGCGTATATCCTTCCAAATTTTGAACCCAGTCCATCCCTCATCGAAACCATGCCCAAGGGCGATCTCAACAAAGCACATTGGGAGCAGAGCGAGTTCCCAATTCTCTGCGAGACATGTACGGCTGTTACAGTTTCATAGACGCACCGAGTTCAGGCTGACACCACGGAACAGGTCTCGGTGACAATCCCTTCATCAGAATGGTACGTCGTTCGTTCCCTACATGCCACCCCGGTGTTCAGGTGTTTCGCCAGTCAAAACAAGAGTTTGGCCGTTCGTGTGGCACCTGCGCACGTCCATTCACCGTTTTCCGCTGGAACCCCGGTTCAGGCGCTCGTTACAAAGCCACCGTCATCTGCCAAACGTGTGCCAAGGTCAAGAACGTCTGTCAGACATGTCTGTTGGATCTCGAGTATGGTCTGCCGACCCAAGTTCGTGATACTGCGTTGGCTATCCAGAGCGAGGCTCCAACGAGCGACATCAATCGCGAGTACTACGCGCAAAACATGGAACACAAGGTACAGTCCTCCCTCGATGTCATCGTACCGAGCAGTCTCAACGCGTCTGCGAGTAGATGGAAGACGGTACCACGTCGGTGATGCAATTGGGCGGAAAGACAAGCTCCGCAGGCAAGGAGATGCTGAAGGAATTGGCTCGCACGAATCCCTACTATAAGCGTAACCGACCACACATTTGTTCATTCTTCGTCAAGGGCGAATGTAAACGAGGGACTGAATGCCCGTATAGGTGTGTACTGTTGCCTATGAGCGAAGTTTGAACGACTGACTTGCTGTGCAGACATGAGAAATCAGCGGACAATGAACTCGCGAACCAGAGTATCAAAGACCGTTATCACGGTCAGAACGACCCCGTTGCACGAAAAATCATGGCAAACCATGCTGTAGTGCAGGGGCTCAAGCTTCCAGAAGACCAGTCCATTGTATGTTTCTGCTTCGAATTCACCACCCAACATACTCATGATGCTAGGTGTCGTTGTTTCTATCGTCGCTTCCTGCTGCCGCGACGGAAGCAGAAATACGGACGCTTGTCGTGAACTCGCTACCTCACATCCCTTCGTCAGAGCTCAAGTCAGTGGTTCATGTAGCAAAGTCGAGGTGCGCATCTGCTTGTCGGTCCCGCCACCATCAGCTAACGCCAGCAAAGGTGTGCCTTTGTCAACTTCAAGGACCGAACGTCTGCAGAGCGGGCGGCAGAAGCTTGGTCACATGGTCTTGACATGGACGGGGAAAGAATATCCGTAAGATGGGGGCGAGGAAAGAACGGTGGTACCGGAAATGTGTCTGCCAGCTCTACCAACCCGTCAAACGCACCACCCACTATAACTACTACCGCATGATGTACGTTGTATACACATGGGATCAATCTACGCCACCTGTCTTCTTGGCGAGATAAGAGGCCGTGTGCATACCGTTCATCAACTTTCTGAAGCGAGCTTTGGGATGGGCTGCGGTCGTTTCTTTTTTGGAAGGACCCTTGATTCCCTTTTTCGTCGACCTGTCCTCCAATCACAGCTCTCGAATGGCCTACAAAGTGTCGTCAAGCGGTAACGTTATACAGCGTCTTTGCAGATAAGTTGATGAGTACACGGAGCTCGGAAGCGACCTGTGACGGTACTTGCGGTAATTGCGAGGAAGGTGACGCGATGGATCTGAAGACATTGAGAATAGAAGGGCAGGAGATCCGAGGACCGTGCAAGAATCTTGTCGGAGACGAGGCGACAGAGCTGTCAGAACAAACTGATGCAGATCTGACCGCAGGACGAGGCAAATTATGGGCGGTAAGAAGCCCACTGGCGACAATTAATTCTCGACGGAAATTTGATGGCACATCCTATTCGAGGTCCGGAGCACTGCTACTGTTTGACAATTGCAAATGAATGAATTAAGCGGACCTTTGGACGATATCTACAACGTTGATTGATCTGGTCAAGTTGCCAAGCAGCGTATTAGTGAGCCAAACGACAGGCCAGGTACGTACTTATCGACTGCTTCAAGCTTTTACATCTGCCTCGGGGTGACTGGTCACAATGTCTCGTTGTCTGTCTGCGACTTTACAAAAGGAGTGAATGTTCTAGTGTGTCATGCTCCTCTGCAACAACCGTTGGTCGATTCACGAGCCCTCCAACCAACCATGATCCTCCAACGATGCCAAGAAGGATGTACAATCCATTCCTTTCTTCATCGGTCAATGGTCTCGACTGAGTCTGGGATTCATCCTTTTCTGCCCGCGCAGCTAAACTGGTCAACGTGCGACGGACGCTCAACGATCTTGGAAGCCCCAGACTCTCGCAAAGGTCTGCCCAGAACCCGACCTCCTTGCTGGCTGACTGGACATCCGCTTGAACGGCCGTGGATATTGAATCACTTTCTTGATGTTTTTCAAGATTATACGTCGGCCCTCCGTCATAATGAGTGGCTGACCCGCTGACGACGTGCAACTTGGGGAGCTCAGGTTCTATGGGAGCGACAGCTTTTGGTTGGGCGGAATTCCAGAAGTCGGGCACATAGGGCTGTCGCGGAATATCGAATTTGACGGAGAGATGGATCAACGATACAATAGAGACAAAGATGAAACGGATAAAACTCACGACTTGGACAGGCGCCTTTGGATGGGGTTGGGAAAGATCGGGCAATTTGATGGCCAGGAAGTGGGGATTTGTGGATGCGCTGACAGGTTGCGCGGCCAGCGGAATGCCAGGAGAGGCCGCCTGGGAAGTCTTTTTTGGGGGCGCTGGAGGAACAATATTGGTTGAAGCACTCCGAATTGTGCCGGGTGTGTGGATGGGATGGGGAGGGGAAGTCACGCTGTTCTCCTCGTGTTCTTGGATGCGAGCAATCAATGTTGACTTGTTCCCCTTGCTATGACCACGGTCAGGCAAGAGGATATGAATGTCCGAAGATTTCGTGCGAAAGCCCGGACGCGAGAGAAAACGTACATGGACAGACCGCGCGCTTTTGCCACCTTGCGGAGCTCCACGAGGGTCTCGTTCTCCCATGTGCGGGAGAGGAGGACGGTGGAGACGAAGGAGCGTCGGTGGGCGGTGGGGAATGCACGCGGGAGACGAGACAAGTACATGGGTCGAGCCGAGTGGATGGTGTGGAGTAGGCTGGGGTGTGGCACGTGGCACGGGTGGCGCAGGGATGAGGGTCGGGGTTGGACGCGAGCTCGTCGTCGTCGTCGTTGTCGTCGTCGTCGTCGTCGTGGGCGGGTCGGTGGTGGGGGGATGGCATCGATGCTTGCGGAGTTGAGGGAGCCTCGTGTTGGTGTGTCGCGTGTACGGTCGCGGTATCAAAAATCAGCCTGTTCATCGACCACCATCGTGCCCTGTTCGACATGCTCCTCTCC